>CAUYLG010032510.1:0-77488 GCA_963573385.1 Cacajao melanocephalus | reverse complement strand
TATATGATATATATTATAATATATTATATTATATATACTTAGGTTATATAATATATGTTATATTATACTTATATATGTTATATAATATAATGTTATGTCATATATTATGTAATATACTATAATATATAAATCAATATAATTATAACTATAGTATAGTATTAGTATTATTACTATAGAATACTATAGTAATTCCTAATAGGTTGACTCACAATGACATCTACAATTTTAAGAGGTCTCCTGATGACCCCAGAGACTCCATGCTAAGAATGCATCTTTATTTTTGTCTCACTAAGTGCCTCAGAACTATAAACTCTAAAAAAAATATGGAGTGCTTCATGCATTTGCCTGTGATCCTTGTGCAAGGGCCATGCCAATCTCTGTATCGTTCCAGTTTTAGTAGATACACTGCTGAAGTGAGCACAAAACTGTCAACTTCTAGTCAAAAGGGAGAGAGAAAATCAATTTCACCAGGAGGTGAATTATCCAATCACGTATCTTTATCCTGCAGAAATTACTGGCAGGCCAGGCGCGGCGACTCACACCTACAATCCCAGCACTTTGGGAGGCTGAGGCGGGCGGATCACCTGAGGTCAGGAGTTCAAGACCAGCCTGGCCAACATGGTGAAAACCCGTCTCTACTAAAAATACAAAAATTAGCCGGGTGTGGTGGCATGTGCCTGTAGTCCCAGCTACTCAGGAGGCTGAGGCAGGAGAATCGCTTGAACCTGGGAGGCGGAGGTTGCAGTGAGCCAAGATCGTGTCACTACAGGCCAGCCTGGGTGACAGAGTGAGACTTGGTCTCAAAAATAAAAAATCACTGGCAGAAGGGCTTCCAACAGATTCCTTTCTTTAATCTTTCAACCTGTTTGGGACCAGATCTGTGGTTGTATAAAGTCCAGGAAGATGGGAAGCAGTCTGTAGTCAGTAGCTCTGAGCTCTGCTGCGTTCCACGTTGAACATGCATAGGACCAGGACAGCAGGGCCAACCATGTGAGGCAGCAGTGTGGGGAGGTGGGAATAGCAGAGATGGAGAATCAACCTTGGCTAACTTAGAGGGTTACTATGATGAGAAATATATGTAAAATTCATTATCTAATTAAAAACTGTAGATACAATTATTATTATTTTTGAGACAGTGTTTCCCTCTGTCACCCAGGCTGGAGTGCAGTGGCGCGATCTCGGCTCACTGAAACCTCCGCTTCCCGGGTTCAAGCGATTCTACTGCCTCAGTCTCCCGAGTAGCTGGGACTATAGGCGTGCACCACTGCACCTGTCTATTTCTTTTGTATTTTAGTAGGGAAGGGGTTTCACCATGTTGGCCAGGCTGGTCTCGATCTCCTGATCTTGTGATCCACCCGCCTCAGCCTCCCAAAGTGCTGGGATTACAAGCATGAGCCACCGCGCCCAGCCGATAAAATTCTTTTAAAGCTGCATATAAGTCATTCTACCATCTTAGTAAAGACTGGTTCAAGAAAGAATCATCAATGAATGTAAAACTTAAGGGAGAAATTTTGATGAGGACCAGGGTATTTGCATGGACTTAAAATATCTCCTCATGTTGTAGCCAGACTCCAAGATACCCCCTAATGCTTCCTATCTTTCAGTATTCTCACCCTTGGATAGTTCCCTCTGTCACTGTCTTTGTGACCAAGCATATGACAGAAGTAATGGTATGTCACTCCCAAGATTGGTTAAAGACTGTAGATTGCACCTTGAATCTTGGGTGCATGTGTTCTCTCTCTCTCTCTCTCTCTCTCTCTGTGTGTCTCTCTGTCTCTCTCCTCTTATCACTGGTTCTAGGGGCAGCCATGTCCTGAGCAGCCCTATGGAGAGACCCACCGGCTAAGGAACTGAAGCCTCCTGCCAATCCCTATGTGAGTGAGCTTGGAAGTAGATCCTCCAGACCCCTTCAGGGAATCCAGCCTTTTCCGAGGCTGCAACCCCTGCCAAAAGCTTGACTACAGTCTTATGAGATAGTCTGAACTGAGTCGATCCAGCTAAGCTGCACCCGGATCCTTGACCTTCAAAAACCATGTGAGATAATAAATATTTCTTATTTTAAGCCTCTGAGTTTCAGGGTAATTTGTCATATAGCAATAGATAACTAAGAACCCCCACACATTGCTTATAAATTACATTTAAAAATAGTTATCCAGTAGAGAAATCTGACAAGGCCTCAAGCTGGTGATCAAAATCACCAATGAGGGGACACATGCACATCGTGTTCCTCCAGATGGGTTACCCTGAGAACAGAACATTATCTATGCGGTCTTCCAGTCAGGAATGTATAACATCAACTTGATCACAAGCAAACACCAGACAAATACTAAATAAGGAATGCCCTATTAAAAAACGGGGGAGTTGGGTAGGGCTGGCTGTATTCTTCAAAAATGGCAACATTATAAAAAACAAAGAAAGGCTATGAAAATGTTCCAGTTTTTAAAAAGATCAAAGAGATATGAAAATGAAATGCAATCCACGACCCCAGACTGGATCCTGTGCTAGAGGGAAAAAGGCGAGAAAGGACATTTTTGCACAATTGACAAAACTGGGATACAGATAGTATATGAGATAAAATGACTGTATCAATGTTAAACTTCTTTTTTTTTTTTTGAGACAGAGTCCCACTCTGTTGCTCAGGCTGGAGTGAGGGGTGCAATCTCAGCTCGCTGCAACTTCTGACTCCTGGGTTCAAGTGAGTCTCCTACCTCAGCCTCCCAAGCAGCTGGGATTACAGGTGCCCACCACCACATCCAGCTAATTTTTTTGTATTTTCAGTAGAGACGGAGTTTCACCATATTGGCCAGGCTGGTCTTGAACTCCTGACCTCAGGTGATCCGCCTGCCTTGGCCTCCAAAGTGCTGGGATTATAGGCGTGAGCCACCATGCCCAGTCTAAACTTCTTTAAGTTGATCACTCTAACTGTGGTCACGTAAGAATACGTCATCTTTCTTGGGAAATTCACACTGCAGCATTTTAGGGGTAAAGGCACATAGAATATACATGAGACCTACTCTCAAATGATTCTGGAGATAGACCAGGTGCAGTGGCTCACGTCTGCAATCCCAGCACCTTGGGAGGCCAAGGCATGAGGATCACTTGAGCTCAGGAGTTCAAGACCAGCCTGGGCAACATAGTGAGATCTCATCTCTATTTATTGATTTAGTTTTTTAAAAAAGACTCTGGACATAAATATGTTTAGATATATACAGACAGCAAATGCTAAAGCAAATGGAACAAAATGTTAGCAATAGGCGAAACTGGGTAAAAGGTATACAAGTGTTGTTTGTACTGTTCTTACTTTTTCCTGTAAATTTGAAAATATCTCTGATTTAAACATCAACAACAAAACCTCAGTATTTTTTTTAGTGCTACAAGTTACTCAGGCAATAATAAAAGAAGAATCCAAGATTCCTTATAAAGAACACTTTTGAGGTAGTGAGAAATTTATTTATTTATTTATTTATTTATTTATTTATTTATTTATTTCATTTTAGGGTCTCACTCTGTCACCCAGGTTGGAGTGCAGTGGCATGATCTTGGCTCACTGCAGCCTCGACCTCTTGGGCTCAGATGATCATCCCAACTCAGCCTCCTGAGTTGCTGGGACTACAGGTGCACACCACCACACCCCGCTAATTTTTTGTATTTTTGGTAGAGACGGGGTTTCATCATGTTGCCCAGGCTGGTCTCCAACTCCTGGTCTCAGGCAACCTGCCCGCCTTGGCCTCCCAAAATGCTGGGATTACAGGTGTGAGCCGCCATCCCGGCCAGTAGTGAGAACTTTGTACGTCAAAGCATTTCCTCCAAGGCTCAGTAAGTAGGTGTTAAGAGAAATCTTACCAGCAAAGTACCTCCCGGCAGGATCCACCTTCCCATCATTGAAGCGATTGTTTTTCTTGTCATTATCCACTGTGGCCAGGACAATTACTGATTCTTCTTCCCAGTTCAAAGCACAGAACTTTGTTCCAACGGTGGCAACATAGCCTCCCGACTGGCGAAGAGCCACGGAGCTGACTGGGGCATCTGTAGAGGCAAAGCAGCAGTCAAAAGGCAGCACCAGTTTAGTGGCTGAGGCCGCTGAGGTCACTGTGCTACCTGGCATCTTTTGGAGTGGCAGCCCAGCTCTCGTGGCAATGGGAGCGCTCTTTTCCTTCTGTTGAGTACGGAAGGCTACGTAACCTAGTACATTTGTTGAGTATGAATTCTGTTTGCTGATCTGGGTAGCAATAGATAGAAATGTGAATAAAACCCAACTCCTCTGGAAGCTCCCAGTCTAGTGGGAGAAGCAGAGAAGTGAAAGCACAGTGGCCATGATATGGGGCAGGTGCCACATCCAGTTTAGAGGAGGAGTTTCTAATCTAGGGGCACCAGGACAGTCATCACAGAGCGAGTGATGCTCCATTTTGCCAGAAAATGCTCCAGAAAATTCAGAGACACAAACTGAGTTTAGTTACAGCAGGTAGGTTTTGTGATATCTCTCTCCCTCTCCAATCCAGGATCCTTCCTTCCTTCCTTCCTTCTTTCCTTCCTTCCTTCCTTCCTTCCTCCCTCCCCTCCTCCTTCTCTTTCTCTATTTCTTTCTTTCTTTCCTTCTTTCTTCTTTCTTCTTCTTTCTTTCATCTCTCTCACACTCTCTTTCTTTCTTTCTTCTTTATTTTTGAGACAGAGTTTTGCTCTTGTTGCCCAGGCTGGAGTGCAATGGCGCAATCTTGGCTCACTGCAACCTCTGCCTCCTGGGTTCAAGCAATTCTCCTGCCTCAGCCTTCCGAGTAGCTGGGATTACAGGCATGTGCCATCATGCCTGGCTAATTTTTTTATTTTTCAGTAGAAATGGGGTTTCACC
This sequence comes from Cacajao melanocephalus, assembly GCA_963573385.1. Lineage (NCBI taxonomy): Eukaryota > Metazoa > Chordata > Mammalia > Primates > Pitheciidae > Cacajao > Cacajao melanocephalus. The sequence goes on along the minus strand of CAUYLG010032510.1, from coordinate 72,642 downwards.
ATGTTGGCCAGGCTGGTTTTGAACTCTTGACCTCAAGTGATCCACCAGCCTTGGCCTCCCAAAGTGTTGGGATTACAGGTGTGAGCCACCGTGCCTGGCCCAGGATTTGCCTTTTCTAAGGGGCCCTATTTTATATGTATTTAATTGCAAATTGTTTCTCAGATCCTTTTTTGTAAGTAAGCATGGTAAAAAAATAATAGATAGAAATGTAGATGCAGAGATAGTACATCTCTTCATTAACTTACTATATTTTATGTTTTTAAATTTTAGGTTTTCTTCGTTTAATATTTTTCCATGTATAAGAACACTTTTTTTTTTTTTGAGACAGAGTCTTGCTCTGTTGCCCAGGTTGGAGTGCAGTATCATAATCTCGACTCACTGCAACCTCCTCCTCCCGCGTTCAAGCAATTCTCCTGCCTCAGCTTCCCGAGTAGCTAGGACTATAGGCTGCGTCACCATGCCCAGCTAATTTCTGTGTTTTTAGTAGAGACAGGGTTTCGCCATGATGGTCAGGCTATTCTTGAACTCCTGGCCTCAAGTGATCCACCCGCCTCAGCCTCTCAAAGTGTTGAGATTTCAGGCGTGAGGTACTGCACCTGGCCAAGAAAGGTTTTTTTCGTTTGTTTGTTTGTTTTTTTAAGTGGAAAGACTGATTGCCGTGGTGATCAGTCACAGGAAATAAATTTATCAGAATCGATTTTGAAAACATTTCCTAAGCACCCATTCAGTGTGAGATAATGGCAGCTTCAGGAGCCACCCTTGGCTCAAAGCCCTGCTCACACTTTGATTGGAGTCATCAAGGGTCCCAGGGAATGCGTAGGACACTATTAGAAGGATGACACTCTCGTCAGGGACCCTAACCTGCAGCCTGAGACTTCTCTTGGTAGCTCTCTAAGCTACTGCTGACACCACAGCCCTTGCCATGGGTTGGCGGGGGCTTTTCAGAGCACAGGTTGGCATGTGTGTCTGCTGCAAAAGAGACTAGAAAAGGCAAGGGGACCCCATCCCCACTCTACCCTCAGAGGTCACAGTCACCTTACTACAGTCATACTTCCTGGTGAATTAAAAAGTTGCTCCCTTTCATTAAAAAAAAAAAAAGAAGTTTGAGGCTGGGCGTGGTGGCTCATGCCTATAATCCCAGCACTTTGAGAGGCCAAGGCAGGAGGACTGCTTGACCCCAGGAGTTTAAGACAAGCCTGGGCAATATAGGGAGACCCCGTCTCTACAAAAATAATAATAATAATAATAATAGCTAGGTGTGGTGGTATATGCCTGTGGTTCCAGCTACTCAGGAGGCTAAGGTGGGAGGATCGCTTGAGCCTAGGAGATTGAGGCTGCAGTGAGCCATGTTTGCATTATTGCACTCCAGCCTCGGTGACAGAGCTAGACCCTGTCTCAAGAAAAAAAAAAAAAGGGAAAAAAATTGAGATTCCCAGTTCTGAGTTGACAAAGAATGTCCCAAGGTTATAGGAATTCCTGATGTTTTTTCCCATGGGCTCAGTGTAAACAAGAAACTTCCTTCTCTGTTGGTAATCACATCAAGCCTGTTCCCTTGGGCCATAGAAAGAGATAAATCCCTTCTTCAGAATTCACAGGGCCATAAACGCATCACATTCAAATTCCGTTATGAATCCTATTTTGTGCAGTGACCAAAGATAGCCCTGGTTTATACATCCAAAAGCTAGTTTTCACATTCAAAGAAGGGAGACACCTGTTTTGTTTTGTTTTGTTTTTTTGTTTAAATTAAGGTCTTAGCCCGACCCAAGGCAGATAACTGGGTCTGTAACTTTTCATGGCTATCTGACGGTATTAAGGAAAGACAGGAACTAGAGCGTCCCTACATCCAGATGAAACTGGGAATGGGCTGGGCGTGGTGGCTCACGCCTGTAATCCCAGCACTTTCTTTGGGAGTCGAGGTGGGTAGGCAACGTGGTGAAACACCATCTGTACAAAAAATACAAACTAGTTGGATGTAGTGGCATGCACCTGTGGTCACAGCTACTAGGGAGGCTGAGGCAGGAGGATCCCTTGAGCACCAGGAGATCAAGGCTGCAGTGAGCCATGATCACACCATGGCACTCCAGCCCTGACAACACAGTGAGACCCTGTCTTAACACAAAACCAAACCAAACCAAAAACTGGGAATGTTGCCCCTCATTTGAAGAGGAAGAGGAAAGTATTGACCATCCATAGTTAATCTCTGGGTCAGAGTGGGAAGATATGGAGTGAGGACACACGCAGCATGACAAGTGTATTTAGTGTGCTTGAACAAGAAGGGCACCATGGTGACCGCCCCTCCCCTGGGAAAAGGTAGCTGACTGATCTCAGCCCAGCCTTCATCCTTACCCACGGTCACTCGCTGTACTTGCTTGGTGAGCGAATCCCACTGGCAAACCTTTTTTGCAGGAATGTCTACGAAGAGCAGAGAGTTGGACGCTTCCACCCATACTGGAGACTCACCGCACCGGCAGTTCTCCGGCAAAACACACTCGATCTTAATGGAAGACATGGTCACGGAGGAGATCTATGGAAGGTAACAGAGGTGACTGAGAGGTCATCGCACAGAACAAATAGAGTAAAACACCTGGCTAAGAACTGGCAAGGCTGGATACACCTCCCCCAAATCAGACCAAGATATGAAATGTGACAGGGAGAGACACACGTAGGCAAAAGAAAAGAGCTGATAAGACAGACCGTGACACATCTTCAACCAACTTACAGTGACGTGTTTCTCAAATGATCTTTTAAAAAGAAAACAAAAAAGCAACACTCTGACCTCCACTCCTTGGTGTTTGTGACCCTCAGAGAACTGGCTGTTGAAATAGTGCAAGGCCGCCCTTTATGTCAATATCCTGGGCCCCAGGGCGGGTCAGAGAGCTGGGCAGTTTGCTCATTGGTGGCCCCTCTGGGTGTCTGCAGGGCGCCTTCTGCTCCCCACCTTCTGTTGATACTGTTGGGCCCCTTCTCTGAGGGTGCAGAGGCCAGGAACCTCCACACTTGCATTTTATGAGCTGCCGATGTATGTATGTATGTATGTATGTACGTATGTATGTATATATTTTTCTTCTCCATGCGGTTGATTTTTATGAACTCCATTTTTAGAACTACGTTCACCAATGAGAACTTGCTGAATTTGAACTAACACGCGTTTCCCAACGCAGATCATTGAAGGAGAGGAGAAAAGAACAGCATCTAACCACCCTGGCAGAAACTGACAGCCCCTCCGTGATTTCTTGCTTCCTAGGAAGACACCGGGCCAGTTTGGCAAGGAGTGTTGGACTCCGCAGGAGAGGAACATTCTATGCTGGGACTTTAGGCCAGAGACCGTGACCGGTGAACTGGGAGAAGACAGAGAAAAATTATCTGAAAAGAAGAAAAATCAGATAAGAATCCCATGTGGGAGAGGAAAGACAGGCAATTTTCAAGAGCAGTCTTTCTTTCTGCACCTCTGCCCTGAGTAGGTGGTTTCCAGGACACTGCCTGCATCTGTCAAGCACAGTGGCTCAGGCCTATAATCCCAGCTCTTTAGGAGGCTGAGGCAGGAAGATTGCTTGGGCCCAGGAGTTTGGGACTGGTGTGGGCAACATAGTGAGACCCTGACTCTACAAAATGACCAAAAATTAGCTGAGGGTAGTGGCGCGTGCCTGTGGTCCTAGCTACTTGGGTGGCTGAGGTGGAAGGATAGTTTGAGTCGGGGAGTTGGAGGCTGCAGTGAGCCGTGACTGTGCCACTGCACTCCAGCCTGGGCAACAGAGCAAGAACCTGTCTTTAAATAAATAAATAAATATTGCTTGCATCTTCGTCCTTCTCCCACAGTAGCTATCTGCTTTGAAGTAAGTGGTCCTACACATGGATGGGCAAATGAATCCAGGAGGAAAAAAAAGAAAAACAGCTGGGTGCAGTGGCTCACACCTGTAATCACAGCACTTTGGGAGGCCGAGGTGGGAGGATCATCTGAGGTCAGGAGTTAGAGACCAGCCTGACCGACATGGAGAAACCCCATCTCTACTAAAAATACAGAAAAATTAGCTGAGTGTGGTGGCGGGTGCCTTAATCCCAGCTACTCAGGAGGCTGAGGCAGGAGAATCGCTTGAACCCGTGAGATGGCGGTTGCAGTGAGCCGTGATCACACCATTGCCCTCCAGCCTGGGCGACAAAGCCAGACTCTGTCTCAAAAGAAAAAAAAAGAAAAAAGAAAAATAATGTTTGATCGAATATTTCCTTCAATAAAGTACATTTTAAAAAAGAAACACAATCCAAACTGGTGCCAAATACGAACTGCCCGCATCTTGCAGCAGCATTTGGAATGTTTTCTGGCTATTAAAAATGGCCTGAGGCTGGCGTGGCTTCTGTCTGTAATTCCAGCGCTTTGGAGGCTCAGGTGGGAGGATCATTGAGGTCAGGAGTTCGAGACCAGCCTTGGCAACATTGTGAAACCCCATTTCTACAAAAAATTAATCGGGCTTAGTGGTTCAAGCCTGTGGTCCCAGCTACTCGGGAGGCTGAGGCAGGAAAATCTCTTGAACCTGGGACGCAGAGGTTGCAGTGAGCCAAGATTGGGCCATGGCACTCCAGCCTGGGCGACAGAGGGAGACCTCGTCTAAAAAAAAAAAGCAGAGGCGGGGAGGGGGGAGGTGGGGGGAGCGGTGGTTCAGATTCCAAAGGCCTTCATCCTATCAGTCTTAGATAAGGCCCAAGATCAGAGGCAGGACTTTTGCAATAGCGACTTTTAACCACATGATCCCTCGGGGCAGCCGGTGGGGAGAGGATGGGGGTGCCAAATGTTTCATTTAGGCCCGGCCCCGTGGCTACAAAGGGGCAGCTGGGCAGCAGGGAGTGGGGACGGGGCGTCCGGTGCCCATGCCGCTGCCGGGTTACCTGTGCTGGCGAGAGGCCTCCACAACAATCTGGTAGAGCCGCTGGGGCCTCAGGCGACGGCGATGGTGACAGCGACGGAGAGACCCCGGGAATCTGAAGGTTGAGCCTGCCTCGTCCCTGGCGCAGGCTTTGCAGAGGGCATACCAGCCAGCCTGGCGGAGCGGGCCCGGGTCCCCGGGTGGGCACAGGGCAGTCGGTCTCCTTCTGACTGCCCCCGATCGGGAGATGGGGACGAGCGGGTCTGGCTCTGTTGTCGCCGGGGCCTTTCCTTTCCAGGGATGGGGGCGGGGAGGCCAGCCTGGCCCGGGCACTCACCAGGCTGGAGACTTCTCAGGCGGCTCGAAGGTCAGGCAGCGGGCGAAAGGGAACGGAAACGCCGACCGGGACCGGAGGCTTGGCAGGTGGATGGCACGGCCCTGGGACCCCGCCGCATCCCCCTCCCCGTCCAGTCCCCCTCCCAGTCCAGTCCCCCGCCGCTGGAAGAATCCTGCAGAGCTGCCGCCAGCAGGCGCAGCGATGGTGGGTATAGGCTTACGGCCCAGTGAACCTAAACTTTGGAGTTTGGACGAATAGCTAACTTACCTCTTATTTCAACCAAAAAAATGTTGTTAAATACTGAACAGAGACGGACTGGGATGGTTAAACCCAAATAAGTTAAAAAGGAAAGAACAAAGCTTCCCCTCGCCCCATCCTAATGGAGCAGACCCTGGTGGCTGAAGGCCAACTCTTGCAGAAACATTTTTGGTGGGAGAAGAGGAAAGACTCCATTTCATTTTCAAATTATATGGAAAACACTTTCCTCAACACCACTCAGCTCCTCATCCCCATTCTCAGCCTAAATGTATTCCTGGTCCTGCAATCTGACCGTCCAGGCTTTCTCTAAATAACCCACATGAAAAAGAAAAAAAAAAAAAGCCAAGGCCAGTGCAGTGGCTCAAGCCCATAATCCCACCACTTTGGGAGGCTGAGGTGGGTGGATCGCTTGAGCCCAGGAGTTCAAGATGAGCCTGGCAACAAAGTGAGACTTCGTCTCTACTAAAAATTAAAAAAACAAAACAAATCAAAACAAACAAAAAAAACTGTAGTCCCAGCATTTTGGGAGGCCGAGGTGGGCAGATCACCTGAGGTCAGGAGTTTGAGACCAGCCTGACCAGCATGGTGAAACCCCATCTCTACTAAAAATACAAAATTAGTCAGGCGTGGTGGTGCATGCCTGTAATCCCAGCTACTCAGGAGGCTGAGGCAGGAGAATCGCTTGAACCCGGGAGGCGGAGGTTGCAGTGAGCTGAAATTGCACCATTACACTCCACCTGGGCAACAAGGGCAAAATCTCTTCTCAAAAACAATTTATCTGGGTGTGGTGGTGCGTGCCTGTAGTTCCAGCTACTCAGGAGGCTGAGTTAGGAGGATCACTTGAGCCCACGAGGTCGAAGCTGCAATGAGCTGTGTTTGTGCCAGCTTTGGTGACGGAGCGGAACTCTATCTCAAAAACAAACAAAAAAAACTCCCTTCCCTCTCTTCCTCTACTTCCTCAGTGCTGATGTCTCCCAGATGTTGCCCCCAGGATACAGGCCAGCAGCTCAACTGAGCCGTCCCAAACCAATCACATCATTTCCCACTAACCTCCTGAGCACTCTGTCTTGGGAAATGGGCTGTGTTTCAGCCAATGGGCTGTGCAAGAAGCCCTGACACCTCATGAGCCTCCTCTTGGTCCCTAACTCAAGTCCAGTTAGTCACCAGGTCATAGAATTGTCCCTTTAATGTCTTTCTATGTTGACACTGCCGTAGTTCATTCAGGCCTTCCGCATTTCTTTTTTTTTTTTTTTTTTGAGATGGAGTTTCGCTCTTGTGGCCCAGGCTGGAATGAAACAGCCTGATCTTGGCTCACCGCAACCTCCGCCTCCCGGGTTCAAGTGATTCTTCTGCCTTAGCCTCCTGAGTAGCTGAGTTTACAGGCATGTGCCACTACGCCTGGCTGATTTTGTATTTTTAGTAGAGACAGGGTTTTTCCATGTTGTCAGGCTGGTCTTGAACTCCTGACCTCAGGTGATCCGCCGGCCTTGGCCTCCCAAAGTGCTGGGATTACAGGTGTGAGCCACTGTGCCCAGCCAGGCCTTCCCCATTTCTTGCCCACATTGTTGTCATCTTCCTGGAGGCCTCATCTCATCCCTGTGGCTCTGCTGCCAAAACAACTTCCTAGACAGTGAGTCTTGTAGGGGAGGAGATGTATCTTATTCACTCTCACCTCCCTGGGTCCCACCACAGTGCTGACACATAGAGGTTTTTCAACTCTGTGCTTTTTAGGCCGGGCACCGTGGCTCACCCCTGTAATCCCAGTACTTTGGGAGGCTGAGGCAAGAGGACCACTTGAGGCCAGGAGTTTGACACCAGCCTGGGCAACACAGCAAGATCTCATCTGTATTTAAAAAAAATTAGGACAGGGCACAGTGGCTCATGCCTGTAATCTGCCACTTTGGGAGGCTGAGGTGGGTGGATCACGAGGTCAGGAGTTCAAAACTAGCCTGGCCAACATGGTGAAACCCCCTCTCTACTTAAAAAAAAAAAGAAAATTAGCTGGGCATGTTGGCACTTGCCTGTAATCCCAGTTACTTGGGAGGCTGAGGCAGGAGAATTGCTTGAACCAGAACCCGAGAGGCGGAGGTTGCTGTGAGCCGAGATCGCACCACTGCACTCCAGCCTGGCCTAGAGAGCGAGACTCCATCTCAAAAAAAAAAAAAAAAAAAAGTTAGCCAGGTGTGGTGGCAAGAGCCTGTGGTCCCAAGTTACTGGGGAGGCTGAGGTGAGAGGATCGCTTGAGCCGGGGAGTTCAAGCTTGCAGTGAACCTTGATCGTGACACTGCACTTCAGCCTGGGTGACAGAGTAGGATCCTGTCTCTAAAACCAAAACAACAACAACAAAAACTATATGCTTTTTCCTTTTTCTTTCTTTTTTCTTTTTCTTTTCTATTTTTTTTGCTGAGAGGGGTACCTTTATTTTAAAAAAAATTGTCTTACAGAAAAGTTGCAAGAATAGTAGAAAAAAATTCATGATTACCCTTCACCCAGATTCCCCAAATGTTAAGTTTACCACATTTGCTTTATCCTTCTCTCTCTTATTTACATATATATCTACGTAGAATTTTTTTCTGACCAGTTTGGGAGCAAGTTGCAGACCTGATGCTCCTTTACCTTTAAATACTGTACTTCAGTCTGGGCACGGTGGCTCACACCTGTAATCCCAGCAGTTTGGGAGGCTGAGGCGGGTGGATCACAAGGTCAGGAGTTCAAGACCAGCCTGACCAACATGGAGAAACCCCATATCTACCTAAAATACAGAATTAGCCAGGCGTTGTGGCGCATACCTGTAATCCCAGCTATTCTGGAGGCTGAGGCAGGAGAATTGCTTGAACCCGGGAGGCAGAGGTTGGGGTGAGTCGAGATTACACCATTGCACTCCAGCCTGGGCAACAAAAGTGAAACTCCATCTCAAAAAAAAAAAAAAAACAAAACTGTACTTCAGAGGGTGTTTCTTGAAAGCAAGGGCATTGTCTTCCATAAACACAGCACAATGGTCAAAATCAGGTAAATTATCATCGATACAGGATTATCTATTGGAGTCTCACCAATTGTCCAACTAATGTCCTTTATAACAGAAGGAAAAAAGATGTTTCATGCCCAAATCCAATCCAGGGTGAGGCATTGCATTTAGCTTCATTTAGTGCCTTTTCACCTGGAACAGCTCCTCAGCCTTTTTTTTTTCCTGGCGACATTTTTGGAGTTCAAAATGTAGAGTGTCCTTTAATTTGGGATTCCTTGATTTTTCCTCATGGTTAATTCAGGTTATGCGTTTTTGGTAATGCTACAAAAGTGATGCTGTATCCTCAGCATCTGCAGGCAAATGATGTTGATTTGTTAACTTTAATCATAATATTTGGCTATGAATCTTTTAAAATTGGCTGGGCGTGGTGGCTCATGCCTGTAATCCCGGCACTTTGAGAGGCCGAGGTGAGTGGATCACTTGAGGTCAGGAGTTCGAGACCAGCCTGGCCAACATGGTGAAACACCATTTTTTTTCTTTTCTTTTTTTTTTTTTTTCGAGAGACAGAGTCTCACTCTGTGGCCCAGGCTGGAGTCCAGTGGTGCGATCTCAGCTCACTGTAACCTTTGCCTCCCGGGTTCAAGTGAACCCGCGCCACCACACCCGGCTAATTTTTGTATTTGTAGTAGAGACGGGGTTTCACCATGTTGGTCATGCTGGTCTCGAACTCCTGACTTCGTGATCCACCCGCCTCAGCCTCCAAAAGTGGTGGGATTACAGGCGTGAGCCACTGTGCCTGGACCGTGAAACCCCATTTCTACTAGCTAGGTGTGGTGGCACGAGCCTGTAGTCCCAGCTACTAGGGAGGCTGAGGCAGAAGAATTGCTTGAACCCAGGAGGCAGAGATTGCAGTGAGCCGAGATCACGCCACTGCACTCCAGCCTGGGTGACAGAGTGAGACACTGTTTCAAAAAATAATAAATAAAATATAAAAATAAAGTGTAGTCACAGCACCCTGCAATGGAGCCCGAGCACACAGGCCCTTCAAGCTTGTGGGGAGTCCCTTCTGGACCTCTGTCATGTTCTGGCCATGTTCTCTGCTTCTTGACTTTGAACTTGCTATTCCCTTTTCCTAGAATACCTTTCTCTGACCACTAATCCAATGTTCCCCTCTGCACTGGACTAACTCCTAAGAGTCAGTTGAATGTCCCCTCCACCAGGAAGACTTTGCTGACCCTCCTGGCTCTCTGACCTATTGCTCTCCCAGGAGTGCTTATGTTTTATTACATTACTCATCACACTGAGATCCATTGGTTTATCTGTCTCTCCTGCTTCATCAGGAGCTCTCTCAGGGTACATCAGGATCTAGGATTACAATGTAAGTGCTCTTTATTCGAAGACCACCTGCAGTCAAACAAATCTGGTTCATTGACTCCTTATAGTGAGGAGGGAGAATACTCACCATGGGGTACCCTGGGACATTTCAGTAACAGGCCGTTAGAAAGAACCCACTACAGGCTGGGCACGGTGACTCACGCCTGTAATCCCAGTACTTTGAGAGGCAGAGGTGGGCAGATCACTTGAGGTCAGGAGTTCGAGACCAGCCTGGCCAACATGGAACACCGTCTCTACAAAAAATACAAAAATTAGTGTATGTGGTGGTGCATGCCTGTAATCCCAGCTACTCGGTGGGGGGGGGGGGGAGCTGGGGCAGGAGAATCGCTTGAACCTGGTGGGCAGAGGTTTCAGTGATTGGAGATCATGCCACTGCACTCCAGCCTGGGCAACAGAGCGAGATTCATCTCAAAAAAAAAAAAAAAAAAAGAAATAAAGAAAAAGAAAAAGAATCTACTATAGAATTTGACCTTGTATTAGGTGATTAGGTGATGTGATTTTGGGGCGAGTCCAAGGATTGAATGCTGTCAGGGAGTAGGGGTGACTCCATGATTGGGTATTGTAATTCTCATCTAGAAGGCAAGGAGAATGGGCTGGATGAAGAACAAGCAGCCTTCACTCAGATGAGCCAGGATGGGGCGATGTTTAGTAGTTTTTGTGATTTTTTTTTTTCTTTTTCTTTTTTGAGACGGAATCTCGGTCTGTCGCCTAGGCTGGAGTGCAGTAGCAGATCTTGGCTCACTGCAACTTCTGCCCCCTAGGCTCAAGCAATTCTCCTGCCTCAGCCTCCCGAGTAGCTGGGACTACGGGTATGTGCCACCACACCTGGCTCATTTTTGTTGTTGCTGTTGTCGTTGTTGGTTTTTTTTTGAGATGGAGTTTTGTTTTGTCACCCAGGCTGAAGTGCAGTGGCGCGATCTTGGCTCACTGCAGCCTCAACCTCCTGGGCTTAAGTGATCCTCCCACCTCAGCCTCCTGAGTAGCTGGGACTACAGGCACACGCCACCATGCCCGGCTGATTTTTGTATTTGTTTTATAGAGTTGGGGTTTCACCATGTTGCCCAGGCAGTGTTTTTTCTTAAGCGAGAGGGGACTGTAAGGGGTCAGAAGTCACAGGATAAGGATAAGGGAGAACACACTGAGAAGCCTTCTGTCTGTTAGTATCGCAGAGTGTGTAAAGTGCAATAGGCAAGATGAGTGGGAGAGTGAAGGGAAAGAAAAGGGCTGCTGAAGAATCAGAAAATTAACCTTGGGTTGAAGCTGGCCACTGCTGCAGTCAGCAGTTTCTGGAGGGCGCCTAAGAACGTCTTAGTTTAAACTGTCCCGATGGAATGGACATCCAGGAGTCAGGATAAAGCGATGTGTATCTTTAAAGTCAGGAAACTGGAACTTACGTATCCCATTGGAGTTTGATTGCTGTGTCAGTTGCTAACAGTCCCTGATAAGGTCTTTCCCATGGAGGCTTGAGTAGTTTTTCTCTGATGTATTTTCAGAAAACCAAATCTGAAGGTTTGAGATCCTGCAGAAGTTGCTGACATGGGGGTTTTGAAAACACAGTTTAATAGGTGGGCCATGGTGGTGCGCACCTGTAATCCCAGCTACTCAGGAGGCTGAGGCAGGAGAATCGCTTGAAGGGGAGGCAGAGGTTGCAGTGAGCTGAGATCACGCCACTGCCCTCCAGCCTGGGCAACAGACAGAGTGAAATTCTGTCTCAAAACAAACAAACAAAAAAGAAAATGCAGTTTATACCTGTTGCTGAGAAAGCTGGAGGTATTGTAGGAGTCCCCTGTAACAATGAGTTATATCAGCCTGTAATAGGGTGGAGTCTAGGATTGGAAATACTTTCCAAATGCTTAGGGAAACTTGTTATTATCTCAGAAGCAGATAACTTGTGAATCCTTTGGGGAGGGGGCTGCAGATCTTATTGCCATGAAAAATGATGGCAATACTTTAGGCTGTAGAAATTCAAGGGGTTTCTGAGAGCTTTGATTATTGTGGTTTTAATATTCTGTTAGTTCTGTGTGTGTGTGTGTGTGTGTGTGTGTTTGATATAGAGTCTCGCTCTGTCATCCACACTGGAATGCAATGGCATCATCTTAGCTTACTTCAACCTCCACCTCCTGGGTTCAAGCAATTCTCCTGCCTAAGCCTCCCAAGTAGCTGGGATTACAGGCGTGCGCCACCACATCCGGCTAATTTTGTATTTTTAGTAGAGATGGGGTTTCACCATGTTGGCCAGGCTGGTCTCAAACTCCTGACCTCAGGTGATCCACTCACTTTGGCCTCTCAAAGTGCTGGGATTATAGGCATGAGCCACCATGCCTGGCCAGTTCTCTGGACTTTTTCTGAATTGACAGTTGATAAGGACTGTGCCACTCTAGGAAATGAGAATAAAAAATCACCTTCAGTGACTAGTGTTTTCTATCTATTCCTTACTCAGAAACTGTGAGTTTCATGTCCCAAGATTATTTATTAATGAACTTAATATTTTATCTTAAGTCTTAAAGTTAGGATCTAGAAATTTCAATTTTAGCCAATACATTAAATCCTTATGGTTTGTAGAAATTTAAGAATTTTTCAGGCTGGGTGCAGTGGTGCATACCTGTAATCCCAGCACTCTGGGAGGCTGAGGCAGAAGGATTGATTGAGCCCAGGAGTTTGAGACCAGCTTGGGCAACATAGGGAGATATCGTATCTACAAACGAAAACAACAACAAATATTATTTCATGAAAAGTGCAGAGTGACAAAATATAATAAAACAAACAAAAAAATTAGCCAGGCCTGGTGGCTCATGCCTGTAGTCCCAGCTACTCAGGAGGCTGAGATGAAAGTATTGCTTGAGCCCAGGAGGTTGAGGCTGGAGTGAGCTATGATTGCACCACTGCACTCTAGCTTGGGTGACAGAGTGAGACTCTGTCTCAAAAAAAAAAAAAAGAATTTTTCATAAAATTAAACTATTTTAAAAGGCACCTGTTATTATTATTCCTTTCAGTCATTCATATATGTATGAAGTTATAGAAACAATGGTAACTTACTTAACCCATAAAACCAGTATAAGAAATTTAGAAAGCTGAAATAATTTAATACTGATTTTTGTACAAGCAAAAATATTGTTCTGACATTACTTTAAAATGGTAAACTATTTTTTAAAAGACTTTCAGTCATAATTGAAAGCTCTTCTTTATCTTGAAATTAAATTCTTCTCTTATTTTCTCATAATAGCAAAGACTATTTATTATGTCAAATATACAAGAGAAACACATTCAATAACTTTTTCTTTCCTTCTTTTAGACACCTTTGACCGTTTATGTGGACTAGATGTTCCTAAAGTGTACACATAACAACTAAATGTATATTTTTTGAGACAAAGCCTTGCTCTGTTGCCCAGGATGGAGTGCCGTGGTGTGATCTTGGTTCACATCAACCTCTGCCTCCCGGGTTCAAGGGATCCTTTTGCCTCAGCCTCCCAGGTAGCTGGATGCCCGCCACCACGCCTGGCTAATTTTTGTATTTTTAGTAGAGATGGGGTTTCAACATGTTGGCCAGGGTGGTCTTGAACTCCTGACCGCAAATGATCAGCCCGCCTTGGCCTCCCAAAGTGTTGGAATTACAGGCGTGAGCCACTGCCCCAGGCCCTGAATTTTTTTTTTTAATCAGTTGTTAAAGTTTTCCAAGGGAGGAAAAGAGAGGGAGCGGGACAACAACAACAACAAAAAGCCAGCTTCAGACAAATATGAAATTATCATTTATTAGTGCCATTACTTTCAATGGCAAAAGCTGCAGTTACTTTGGCATTAACATAATAAGAGGCTAACAGGAAAGAATATATAGATACAGAAAGACCATTTTGACAAACACACTGCGGGGTGGGGAGGGAGAGACAGAGTACAGTTGGTTTAGACAATAACTTGGGCCTTTGACAGTTTTATCCATGTAAATAATTTAAAAGCTACCACTCATTAATCCTTGAAGTGTGGGAACAGGAGTGGGGATCACCTACCCCTTAAAATGTTTTTTCTTTTAGACGAAACCAAATAATCTCCTAATAAGGTTTTCTTCACTCTTTGTTCTAAGATGCTTCTTAAATGAACAATCTCGTTCATCTCAAAAGTTCCCCAATGTGGCCACAGTAATTTCAAACCGACCCTAGAGAAATTGTGCCATATGGAGAACATTATAGTAGGAAAACATGAAGGAAGCAGGTATTTAGTATCAAAGACTTGCAGTTTTAGACCTGGAAGACTACATGAGAACGTCCATGGGCCGTAATGGTGCTGCCTGAGCAACTTTGTGTCTAAGGAACCTGGCTGAAGGCCAACCATTACCCATCAGAGGCTATGTAAAAACTCCCGATTCCAAGCTGATTAGTTTGTTTTTAACTTTGAGACAGGGTCTCACTCTGTTGCCTAGGCTAGAGTGCAGTGGTGTGATCATGACCGTCTGGTCTTAGGAGATTCTCCTGACTCAGTTTCCCAAGTAGCTGAGACCACGGATGCATGCTACCACACCCAGCTAATTTTTAAAATGTTGGTAGAGACAGAGTCTTGCTATGTTGCCCAGGCTGGTCTTGAACTCCTGGGCTCAAGCGATCCTCCTGCCTCGGCCTCCTGAAATGCTGGGATCACAGGGATGAGCCACCCACGCCTGGCCAGAGTATAATTTGATTAGTTTTGACATATGTATATGTGTCTAGAACTATCTTCACCACCAAGAAACCCAAAAGTTTCCTCCTGCCCTTTTATTATCCCTCCCTCCCACCCTGCCCTGCTCCTAACCCCTAGGCAACCACTGATCTGCTCTCTGTCACTCTAGATTTGTTCCTATTTTGTATGCTTTTTTGGTACCTGAGATTATTTTTATACAGTATGTATTCTGTTTTGTCTGGCTCAGCATAATTACTTTGAAATTCTTCTCTCCGAGTCTGTGATTTCACTTTTCAGCCTATTTCAGCATCTTTCAAAAAGTAGTGGTTTTGGCTGGGCATGGTGGCTCATGCCCATGATCCCAGCACTTTGGGAGGCCAAGGTGGGAGGACAGCTTGAGGCCAGGAGTTCGAGACCAGTCTGGGCAATATGACGAGACTCTGTCTCTATTAAAAAAAAAAAAAGACCCTATCTCTCACCATATACAAAAATCAAATAAAAATGGACTTCAAACTATGAAATCACTACAAGAAAAAAAATTGGGGAGAATCTCCAGGACATTGGTCTGAGCAAAGATTTCTTGAGTAATACCCCACAAGCACAGGCAACCAAAGAAAAATGGACAAATGGGATCACATCAAGTTAAACTTCTGCACAGCAAAGGGAACAAAATGAAGAGATAACCCACAGAATGGGAGAAAATATTTGCAAACTATCCATCTGATAAGGGATTAATAACCAGAATATATAAGGAGTTCACATTACAGGAAAAAATCTAATGATCTGATTAAAAAAATGGGCAAAAAACTAATTTTTAGTTTTTTGTAGATGGGGTCTTACTATGTTAACCAGGCTGGTCTGGAACTCCTGGGCTCAAGTGATCCTCTCACCTCTGCCTCCCAAAGTGCTGGGATTACAGGTGTGAGCCAACTGTAGGGCTTTTTGTAGGTGTCCTTTGTAATGTTTTGCATAGATATCCTTTATTCAGCTTCTATTCACAGTTTTCTAGATACTGTTATCAGCAGTAGATACTGTCAAATGCTTTTTATTTATTTATTTATTTCATTTTTTTGAGACAGAGTCTCACTCTATTGCCCAGGCTGGAGTGCAGTGATGCAATCTCAGCTCACTGCAACCTCTGCCTTCACGGTTCAAGGGACTCTCGTGCCTCAGCCTCCCAAGTAGCTGGGATTCTAGGCGCCTGCCACCATGCCTGGCTAATTTTTATATTTTTAGTAGAGACGGGGTTTTTCGGTGTTGGCCAGTCTGGTCTCAAACTCCTGGCCTTAAGTTATCTGCCCACCTTGGCCTCCCAAAGCGCTGGGATCACAGGCGTGAGCCACAGCACCCGGCCTCAAATGCTTTTTATGTATCTATTGAGATACGGTAAATTACACTGATTTTCAAATGTAAAATCAACCTTGTATGTCTGGGATAAATCCTACTTTTGATATATTCTTTGATTCAATTTGCTAACATTTTGTTAAAAACATTTGCACTAATTTTATTTTTATTTATTTATTTCTTTGAGACGGACTTTCGCTCTTGTTGCCCAGGCTGGAGTGCAATGGCTCGATCTCGGCTCACCACAACCTCCATGTTCTGGATTCAAGTGATTCTCCTGCCTCAGCCTTCTGAATAGCTGGGATTACAGGCATGCACCAACATGCCTGGCTAATTTTGTATTTTTTAGTAGAGATGGGGTTTCTCCATGTTGGTCAGGCTGGTCTCGAACCCCTGACCTCCGGTGATTTGCCCGCCTCGGCTTCCCAAAGTGCTGGGATTACAAGCAGGAGCCATAGCACCTGGCCTATTTATTTTTTGAGAAGGAGTCTTCCTCTGTCACCCAGGCTGGAGTGCTATGATCTCAGCTTACTGCAACCTCTGCCTCCTGGGTTCAAGGGATTCTCCTGCCTCAGCCTCCCAAGCAGCTGGGGTTACAGGCGTGTGCCACCATTCCTGGCTACTTTTTGTATTTTTAGTAGAGACAAGGGCTTTACCATCTTGGCCAGGTTGGTCTTGAACTCCCAGCCTCAAGTGATCCTCCCACCTCAGCCTCCCAAAATGCTGCGATTACAGGAGTGAGCCACTGCACCCAGCCCCTTTGGCATTAATTTTTATGAAGGATATTGGTCTCTAGTTTTCTTATGTATTTGTCTGGTTTTGGTATCAGGGTAATGCTGGCTTCATGGAATGTGCTGAGAAGTAGTCTCTCCCGTCCAATTTTTTGGAAAAGTTTTTGCATAATTAATATTATTTGTTTCTTAAGAGCTTGTTAGAATTTACCAGTGAAGTCATCTGGGCAGAGTTTCTTCAAAAGAATGTTTGATGGCAAATTCAATTTAATAATAAAGAGCTATTCAGGTTATCTACTGCCTTTTTTTTTCCTTTTTTTGAGATGGAGTCTCATCCTATCACCCATGGTGGAGTGCAGTGGCATGATCTGAGCTCACTGCAACCTCTGCCTCCTGGGATCAAGTGATTCTCGTGCCTCAGCCTCCCAAGTAGCCGGGACTACACACGTGCATCACCACGCCCATACTTTTAGTAGAGATCTGTACTTTTACTAGATATGGGGTTTCACCATGTTGGCCAGGTTGGTCTTGAACTTCTGACCTCGGGTGATCCACTCACCTTGGCCTCTCAAAGTCCTGGGATTACAGGCATGAGCCACCGTGCTTGGACTGTATGTTTATATTTAAAGTGGGTTTCTTGTAGGCAGCATACAGTTGCATTCTTTAATCTCCAAGCTCCATTCAGGTATCTGGGGTGTTTAAGAACTCAATTCTCAGGCCATTCACTTCCTTTTAGGAGGCTCTGATAACTAAAGCATTTCTCATAATGAGCCACATGTACCTTCCTTAATGTCCCCTGTGGAGTAACACTCAAGGAATTATTTCTACTTCCCCAGGACAGTTTTTCAGACCACAGGATGATACAAATCTCTGGGCAACTCCTCAGGCAGTGGCAGATTCAGCCACGGTGGATCCAGCAGGCCCATGGAGGATTATCCAAGGCTACCCAAGAAGTACCAAAGGCTACCTTGGAAGAAGTGTTGGGGGTGGGTGGCGGGAGAGGGAAAACTAATTTCTCTAGGGGAAGATTCTATTGATTGGAAAAACACTGGTTTTCCATTTCATGGAAAGTTTCAACTAATGAAAGTACAGGACCAACATAGAGTGTCACAGCAGAGATGGGTACACTGGGAAAGGAACACTCCCCTGAAAGAGCAAGGAGCACTTGCAGTATGCCTAGTGTATTAGTTTTCTATTTCTACTGTAAAAATTACCACAAGTTTAGTGGCTTAAAACAACACAAATGTATTCTCTTAGAGTTCAGGTCAGATGTCTAAAATCACAGCATAGGCAGGGCTGAGTTGTTTCTGAAAATCTTGGCGGGGGGGGAATCTGTTTCTTGTCTTTTTCCATTTCTAGAGGCTGCCTGCATTCCTTGGCTCATGGCTCTTCTTTGCATCATTCCATCCTCTTGCTTCCGTTGTCATATCTTTATTACTGACTTGGATACTCCTGTCTCCCTCTTATAAGCCCCCTTGTGACTCTATTGGTTGGGCCCACCTAGATAATCCAAGATAACTTCCCTATCTTAAGGCCCTTAAATTTTTAGAGTTGGGGGTACACGTGTTTGTTACATGTATAATGTGGGGGGTCGAAAGCCCTTAACATCTGCTAAACTCCTCTTACCATGCAAGGTAGCGTATTCACAGGTTCCAGGGATTAGGACGTGGACATCTTTGGGGAGCCAAGGATAAATATATCCTTACTATGCCCAGTTATGAGTCAGACTAGCTACAGAGAAGGCAAATCCACCAGGTCCTAGATCTGTGAGGTATGTATTGTTCAGATTTGTGTGAATTATTTTGTGTTTTGGATGTGAACCTCTAAACTGACTTTGTGTTAGATGACTAATTTTGGTTCAATCAGCTCTGTCCAGGTGTCAGGGATCAACTGGTATAGAATTGTTATGACCAAACCCCAACTCAGGTTGCTTTCTTCAGGAAGAAACTGAGTAAGAGTGTTCAGAGAGGGGGCTTTGGGCACAGGAGTCAAGCAAAGTGACTAAAAGTATGAGTTGTAGAGGCAGTCTCACGGATTCTAGCTTTGAACAGCTGTTTTAAACATTTGGCCCCAGTTTTCACATATCAAGTGCTGCTGATAGTATCATCTTCATATGGTTGTTTTGAGAACTAAATACAAGGTAGCTCCATGTAAAAAAAAAAGGCTTAGCAAAAGCCCTGCCATAGGTTAAGGGCTTCACGAATATTGTAACTTTTATTATTTGAAGGCTTGACTGGTCCCAAACAAGTTTCCTTGTCCAACCAAGGGTTTTTTTTTTTTTTTTTTTCAATAGAGATGGAGTTTCATTGTGTTGCCTAGGCTGCTCTTGAACGAACTCCTGGGCTCAAGCAATCCTCCCCACCTCAGCCTGCCAAAGTGCTGAGATTACAGGCATGAGCTACCATGCCCGGCCCTAAGTAGCTGTCTTGAAACTGACCTTTAGCTTGAAACTGCTCATGTAGTTCTCAGTCTATCTTTAAGGACTGGGGGACAAGACACGGGCACAAGTTCTGCCCCAAAGATGCAGACAGCTTTGTCTGATCTTGTTCATAGTTGTCCTTGAGGGCAAATATGACTGAAAAGACTGAGTGGCCACAGTACTGCACACAGCTAACCACGACCTTGTGAACACTGTTGTTTAACCCCTATAGTCACCTTTGTTTGCAGAGCTAGGGGGAGTGGAAAGAATTAACCAGAGATCCTGTTTTGGAAAGTAGAAAAGTTAAGGTGAAAAGAGGAAAAAGTCTCTTACCAGAACCCTGGCACATATGCCAGACTTATCTAAAGCAGGAATACGTATTTAATGTTTTTTTTTTTCCCCTAAGTAGCTGAAAGATCTAAAATGGTACTGGTCTGACCTGAAGTGTCTTTCTGTTCTGAGGGTGAAGTGATTATAATTTTCAAAATTTCAGCAAGTTTTCGAATGAAATTTTCTCATGTGAGAAATGACTATAAAATAGAGTTCCATTTCCACGTGTGGTCTATGAAAGTAGCATCCTTACATCATGGCAATACTTTAGAAAGCAACATTGAACAAAAGGTGGTTCTGCAAATGGTCTCCCAATTCAGGTAACTCACTGTAATCACTACAGCTTGAAGAGACCAATTCCATCTTTCCACCTTGTTTATAACCTGATATTCAGTTATAATAAATGAAATTGAGAAAATGAGTGGAAGTGTAGTGAGAGGAGGGGAAAGATATTTAAAGCTTGGGGCATTCAAGCCTTGAGGCTGGAATGCTCACATCCAAATCCATCTTAACAAAATGAGAATAGATGCTTTGAAACCCTTAAAAAAAAAAAAAAAAAGATCAGTGGCCAGGCATGGTGGCTCATATGCCTGTAATGCCAGCACTTTGGGAGGCCAAGGCAGGATTGCTTGAGCCCAGGAGTTTGAGACCAGCCTGGGCAATATAGTGAGACTTTGTCTCTGCAGAAAAATAGAAAAATGTAGCCAGGTATGGTGGCATCCACCTGTAGTCCCAGCTACTCTGGATTTGAGGCAGGAGGATTGTTTGAGCCCAGGAGTTGGAGGTTGTAGTGAGCTCTGATCATGCCACTGCACTCCAGCCTGGGCGACAGAAAAAGACCCCAAATCAAGAAAAAAAAAAAAAAAGATGATCAGTGACTGCATACAGTAAGGGACACCAGTCTGGGATTTGATCCTCCTTAACCTTGATTCATTTGAAGAACAACTATCCTCACCTCTTCAGGTCATGCAATTTGTTCTACTCTGTACAGTAAAATTAACTGTATTCAAAGAAACTTCTTATACAGTGCTAGATTGTTATAAAGGTCCCACACAGAAGTGACAGCCTGAGGGTGGGTCTTTATTAACTAAAAGCTACTTTAAAAAATCCAAGCTTGAATGGTTGCTAAAAGAATGAAGAAAAAAACCACACAATTGCTGCTTTCTATTAATATAAAACTTAAAAATAGCTGAAGTAAGGTTGTGAAAATCTAATAAAATTTATAAATAAGATTTTTTGGAAAATGTCACATGAAAGCTATTCAGTGGTAAATACATTTTTACTTCTATCATGTACTTTCCCCCAGTTCTGAAGGGTCAACAAGCATGCTGAGGATTTTAAAGTCCTAGAAGGAAAATAACCCAGGAATGTGCATCCTTTGGCTTATCTTTTGAATTTAAAAGTTGCTTCAACATAAGGACAAAGATTCATCTCCCATTGGAAATGTACACATTAGTATAAACGCAATAGCTTTTGTTGAGTATAACAGGGTATACCTGTAGTTCAGTTCTTTAGCAGAGAGAGAGAGAGAGAGAGAGAGAGAGAGAGAGAGAGAGAGAGGGAGAGAGACACAGAGAAATGAACCAACGTCACCTTTTACCTATCTTCACTACTGATCTACCCGATGACCTTTGGCAAATACATTTCTCAAACATCATGAACATGTTTATAATGCCTAAAAGTCCCCCCTTGACACCACATAAAATCATGACATCAGCATACTCACAAGACTCCAAATAGAATGAATATTGTAAAGAGTATATATTTAAGAGATGCCCGATTGAAGCCTTTTGAATCTTGTCACTTTAGATAGGATCTATCTCCCTGGTAATGTTTTATGATGATCCTAAGGCCTTTATCTCACCAGTCTGATAAAATCATGATTTCTAGGTAGAGTTCAAGTATCCAGAGTTTTCTTTGGTCCCTGGTATTGACTTGAATGTTGAATGTGTGCTTCTAAACATTCAATTCTTCCTCCTCCCTCTGCCCACACTGTTTTGTTCAGTGAATATAATTTTTTAAATATAAAATGAACATATGTATGCCAAAATAAAAAACACACTGACAGTAGTTAGCAGTTTTCATAATTTAATGAAAAAGTATTGGTAAAAAGGTGACATTTGAAAAAAGACTGAGTTTATCTTGGAAAACTGGACTATATAAGACAAAATGAAAAAAATTAACAAAGAAGGTTAAGAGGTAATACTTCAAACAACAAAATGTAGCAAATACATTTTGGGGCAATTCAAATTTACAACTGAAGGCTCCTTCATTTACCTAGGAATATCCTGTAAAAATATTACAACTATATTTCCCTGACGAATGATACTTTAGTCAATACTCTCCCAATGGCATTACATATGGAATTTGGCTGAAGCACTGTTTTGATGTTTGCTTTTCCTCCCACTCAGAATTGAAAGGCATGAAAGGACATAGGCTACCGCACTGGCCTCTGACAAGGAATTTACAACACAGCTCCATCATAATTTCATTACCATGAAGGCGTAAAATTAACATCTACTCCAGAGAACTCAAAGAAAAAGCACAGAAACCTAGCGAGTAAATAGGGGAAATTCTCTTCCTCATTTTGATAGTTTTTTCCCAAATAAAATACAGGACACCTACCACACATGCTATAGCATGTTTATACATGTACATAGGCACAAAAGAAATATTTTGAAGATGTAGCCAAAAGAAAGGCAAAACACATACATTTTCAGAAAAGGAGACAGCAAAAACCGATGGAATCCATTAACGTTACAAGAACACAACTGGGGGAGAGGAAAACTGCTGAGTTTTCCATATTGACGGAGAGAGGGCCCCTGCCTTGACTGACTGGCACCTACTATAGTTGGGCTGTTTCACCAGTAAGAAGCTTTAAAAATGGAAAATGGCCTCTTTTGTTTGAATATTCCCACTATACTTTTCCAAACTAGAAGAAAGAGAATATTAATTTAAGGCTAAGAAGAAAAGAGAGCTGAGAATTATAGCCTGCTTCACATTTAAAAAATGGCATAATTTCCCTCTTATTTAAATGGGAAGCAGACATGTTTTTATCCCCCCGACCCCGCAAATGTAATTATTCTCTTCCTACTAGAAATTAATCAAGGCTGATAGTTTGGGAAGAGGGTATAAACAACTTCTGAAAAATGGCTCCAGCCTTTTTGTTTGGGAAACTGCCTCAGATTCAAAGTTGATACAAAGCTAAATTATATCCATGTGTTAAACACATGCTTTCAAATTCTGTTTGACAATAAAAATCTGTTTCAAAATTAAAGCAGGTAAGAATACTTAACCTCTGTGCATTTTACTATATTTTAATTATACCTCAATAAAAATTTTATAAACATTAAAGCAGGTATACAAAAACTGTCAGCCAAACTTATTTTAGTCAAACTTATTTGAAAACAACAACACAAAAACCCTGACCTGGTACAAATACCCCAGAAATGGTCTCACTTTGGGAAAGGCTCTGGAATCCTTCACAAATGCCTAAACAGAGAGAATCAGAGCATTTTCCTTGAAAGTAGTACTTTTGTACTTTTGTAAACACTATCCACAAGTTAGCCTTTTATGCTTGTCAGTCAGGTGAAATAGTTATGAGTGTGTCCCCAACAAGCAAGTTTAGGAACAGGCACTGGACACTGATAAGCATGAGTAGTATTGACTCAGTAAGTTAAGATACTGTGAAAGCAACTCAACCTTGTGCAGAACAAAGGAAAACAGTAGTGAGTTTAACAGTATCTAAGATGGTGGTCTCCTGGTCTCTCCCCTGAAAAGGGTTTATAGATACCAGTGGAATTAGAAACTTCCTACAGACAGGAACTCTGTGAGTCACATGCTGTAGCTTCAAAAGATAAGTAGTTTTAGTGTCTGATAATCATGGTCTCTTGCAACTCAGTTAATAATGCAAAGACTCTTAATACATATACTTGTCAACGTGTTATGTAACTGGAAGGCTGCCCCAAAATATTTACTGAGCAAATACTCTGGGCCCAGCTCTTTCCAATAGCCTCCGACAAACCAACCTCTGGACAACCTGCAATTAACTGTAATGTGCTTGTAAAAACTAGACTTGAAACATTTTCAAAAACTGCAAGACAGTTTACTATGGAAAAATTTTATTCTTTTCACTGCAATTCCTTTTAACATATGCTAAAATCCTTTTGGTGTATGGGTTTTCCCCAATATATGGGGCAAAGGCAAAGGTTGGGCCATCCTTGGAAGTTTAGTCTAATCACCTTTGCATTGAACTGTGGGAAAGGGAATGTGTCTTGCTTTTACCATGACAATCCCGTCTAGAGTCATGGGGAGGATTTTCCCTGTCTGAGCTATCTTTCCTTACCCTGACTTTTTCTTTATTCCCATCACTTTCTGCTTCTGAATCACTCAGCTCCAAATCTGGGCAATAGCCATCATTTTCCTGATATGGAGCTCTCCCTGCAGATCGCCTGAGAAGCTGCCTACCCCAGAACTGCTCCTTGGGGTTCATAGTCTTGGTTGGTTTCACATAGCACTGGAGGTCCTCTGTGGTCTTCACCCACCTATTTGTGGTCTCTTTAAAGGACCTACTAAAGTGTTCTACAGTGGATTTTCTAAAGCTGCCCTGACTGGCCAAGTGGGAGCTGAGCACAGGCTCCTGGTCACAGAACATCTCACTTGAGCTGTCTTTTTGGGTGACATTCCCAGACCAGCTACCCTCCAGGCCATTGGATTTGGCAAACTTGGAGTTAGGCTGACTTTTCCCATTCCCAACGGAAGACTGTCCATGGAGGGCAGCCTGAAGGACCATAGGCTTTCCCAGTGACTGCCCATGATAGCACTCTGAAGACGGGATTCTCCAAGCAGGACTGGACTCCTTTGCTTCACTCCTAGAATGGCTCAGACTGGCCAGCAAACGGTTATTTTTGCTCTCTAGTGGGTATCTCGGATACGATTTCGTTCTCATTTCTAGTGACTCCTGGGGCACCTGCATGCTCCTGATACTGTGAACAGAGGAGCTGCTGTCAGGAGAGTGGGGTTGCTGATCGGTTTCTGTGGAGCTGTTTCTGTGGTCTTCCGGGGTTGATCTGGGCATTTTTAACTTCAAGGTAATTCTTGGTGGTGGGTAAAACAGTGAATTTTCGAGTGCATTTGTCAAAGGAAGCCCTGAGATAAAAAAGAAAGATTCATTTTAACAACTGATTTAAATAATGGCTTTTGTGCTTATGGCAGAGTGAGTTCACATATCTACTCTTCCAAATGTTTAATGAGCACCTGGCTCTGCTATGTATGTACATCATGGTGCAGCAGCTGGAGTGAAATGAACTAGAAGTTTGGGTCAGGAATGCTATGGATGAAAAACTCAGCAATGCTACTGTTTGTTGTATGGCTCCACATCTCTTCACCTCTGCTCCTTCAGTCTGTAAAATGATCATAAACTAGTGTGTTGCCTCCTGTGTCCCATCTCTGCCCTTCCATTTCTGAGAAGAATGTCACTAGCAATGGTTCGGAACAGGGTCTCCCTATTTGTGTCTGTGTATGCATGTGTTGGTATGGTACAGCACTTAGCATATGTCTTCAACACACACATTTCAGGACCCATCCTCTAATCTCTTCTAGCCTTCCTGAAGCAAGTCAAACACCAACCCTCAGAAATGTAGCACGGGTTTTGGTGGGTGAAGAGTATCTATGTGTTTGAACTTGGCATTAGAGGTGGTAGTGGGTGGTTCCCATAAATTTTATATCCCTAACCTAGAATAATTTCCTGACTAAAAATGAACATTATGTAGGTGGGAGGTTTTGTAGTGGTAAGGCCAGCGGAAAAGAATCATAACATTCCTGCCAATCAGGCGGCTATAAGATTGGCTGCAGAGTATTGGCAATTAGTTTCTCAGTTTGTCACCCTACAATCATAGTTAGAACAGGTCTTCTATTATTTCAAGCGCTTTGAAAATTAAAAAGCACTATCGAACAATTCCTCCTTGTATATGGACTTGACCTTTGCCCATTATCATCGTACTGTATCCTCACAAAAATGAGATATCAAGAGGACAGCTCTTAGGTGCTCCAATGGGCAGCATTTGTTCCCCAAGGGTCCATCTTGAACATCCACAGTCCCCATCTCTGTCAGCAGCTGCCACCTGCTGATGCTGCAAGTCATAATGAGGCTGCCTCCTACCCATCAGAAGGCATGTGGGTAGAAGCCAATTTCCTCAGCACGCAGGGACTCTCTCTGCTGTCCTCGGCTTCTCCTTGTTTTGCCTGTCATGTTGCCCTTTGTGGCTGAGCAGTCCTGCTGCCTCCTGCTACACCACTCTGTCGAGACCCATGACACTCAGATACCCCAGAGCATCTGACACCCACCTGTCACCTCATTTCTGAGTCTCTCTCTTGCTCCATGGCTGACCCTTGGCAGGAGCTGATTCTGTATACCCTGT
This sequence comes from Cacajao melanocephalus, assembly GCA_963573385.1. Lineage (NCBI taxonomy): Eukaryota > Metazoa > Chordata > Mammalia > Primates > Pitheciidae > Cacajao > Cacajao melanocephalus. Next base: position 46,944 of record CAUYLG010032510.1, on the reverse strand, counting down.
CCAGTGACCCCTAGTTGCCCAGGCTCTGACATTGATCTCTGTGTTAAATGAGGCACAAGGAGGTTACAGGTGTCACTGAATATGACTGTCATCATTCTCCAGCCAAGCTCCCTATGCTTAGGGCACTATAATTATGCTCACCTGTCTTGCTCATCAAGTAGGCAGTGTACCCTATAGGCAGGGATTTTGTCTTGCTTTCTGCTCTATCTTGTAGCTCAGTTCCCAGTCCATTGTAGGTGCTCAACAAATATTAGTGAATAAATGAAAAGATAACTCAGATCTCCAAGCTTACTTCTGGCTAAGGATTTGCTTTAATAGACTATTATTAAGATGAGTAAAGATCAAGTTCACAAACGTTCTAGAGGAAAAAAATAAAAATAAAAAAAATAAAGATGAGTAACCCTGGAATTAAATGTTTTCTGGAAACAGGTTAGATCCTATATCCCATTGATTTCTAAATGAGTTTGATAATTACAGAATAGTTTCATGGCTTCAACTAATGGCCTTGAATATCTGTTTGGGACCTAGATTACCTGTCCGGGACCTGCAACTCCTCCTACTCCACCCTGGGATTTCTTGCCTTATGAACTGACAGTGAAATGGGCCAGGTTATATCAAGATTGGACTGAAGCAAATGAGATATTTGTCAAGAATTTTAAAAGATTTTTGAGTGGAATGACTGACAGAAATTTAAATTGTTAGGACAGGATATAACCAGAGCCTACATATTTGTTAGGACATTTAAAAAATACAGGTTACCTGCATCAGTTTCTTGATTAAGAAGCTGGACTTGCAAACCAAAGATCTGTTCCTGTATTTTGTTGTGTGACAGTTTCAGCTTCTCTCGCCTGCTTATCATGTAGCACAGATTTCGGACCTGAAAGCCCAGTCCCCAACAAATAGAGATGTTTGTCATGTTATGCAAATTCCTGACAACTGAAATTGTTTGGCTAAAATAAAGACATTAAAGTCAGATGGGGGTAAGGAGAGGAGACAGAATCCAAGACCTGCAGAATAAGAGCCACTCCACAGGAATTCATACAGCATGGTCAATTATGGGATCATGGTTCCTATATCAATCAATAGTAAGAGCAGAATGCTCCAAATCTGTCTTCTGAAACCTACTCTCCCTGTAGTGTTATGGGCTTGGTATTTATTTGCATAGCCAGGTTGGGAAGACTGAATGATGGTTTAACAATTCAGCCTTCCCTTTAGATCCCTGAGTACATTTAGATACCTGAGTACATTTGGCAATGCTGGCTGTAACCAGTACAATTTTCTAATAAGTGCCAGACGAACAGGATACAGGCCCACTGGGAAGACTAGAAGTGGTTTTCTTGCTCACATGTTCAGCTCAACCAAGTTTCCACAGCCACAAAGGTGAAATACTCATTCTCTCATACTCCCTACCTAGGCAAGTTACATAACCTTTCTTTGCCCCGTTTGTTCATCTGTAAATAGCAATGATGATAATAGTAGTTTTTCATGGGCATGTTAGAATTAAATAAATTAATATTTATAGAATGCTTAGAACAGTGTTGGCAATAATAGTAGTAATAGTAGGTGCTATATGTGTGTGTGTTACATTTTTAAAAGTGAGCCAAATCTATTAGTTCTCTTTCAAATTCTGGAAGCAGAAAAAAAAAGTACGAGCCATTTATAGAATTACATTTAACTAGAAAATTCTCTAGGATAAACACAGGCTTACTTTTGAAGCCCTATAGCATCTCATTTAGTAGATACCTGATAAATATACCATGAGTTATATTGAATTATCACTCAGTAATTGGAGTGGCTCTCAATCCTGTGGGTCAAAATCATTTGGTAATTTGCAGACATTTTTGGTTGTCACGCTGGGGGTGACAGAAGCCAGGGATTCTGATAAACATCTTAAATTCCCCCTACAACAAAGGATAGCCCCCAACAGCAAACAGCTATCCAGTCCAAAATGTCAATAGTGCCAAGTATGTGAAACTCTAATTTGGTGCTTTCCTGAACAAAATTCACTCTTTCTTCAGCCTGCAGTCTCATAAGTACGTCAGTAAAATATGAATGGGCCAATTTAGGCTCAACAGTGAATAAAAGGTAAGCCAAATGAGAGTTTATTTCAAATGTAAAGTTCATAGAGCATACAAGTGAGGCCTCTCAAATCCCCTGGATGCGCCTGTCAAAATTTACACAGAGCCCAATGTCTGGGGCCACAAAGAGATCAGAAGATAAGCAAGGACACAGAAGCCCACACTATTATGAGCTGACTGGCCATTTTTAAACCAGAAGTGGGACCTCCATTTCTACACAGACTGAGACCTATATACATAGTGACAGCTGGTCATCTTACCCTCTCCAGGTCCTGGCGTAGGTGCATAAACATTCTCATTCGAGTATGAATGCTTTCCTCTTTTGGCTGCACTAGACCATTTTCTTCATCCTCCTTTGGAGGAAATAATGGCTTATTGAAGTTACTTTTCCGCTTCAGTTTCCAGTAGTTATAGATAAAGTCCACAGCTAGCGTGGGCATCCCCAGCTCTGTGGCCACATCTTCTACTCGTACCAAGGAATAGAACTCCTCCTCCAACTCCCGAAGCTTCTGTGCCCGCAGGCTGGTTTTCTCACTTTTGGCCTGGCTCTGCTCTGTAGCCCTGTGGTGGGGGTACTCAGCTTCTCCAAGTTTCTGCTTGTTTTGGCTATGCTTGAGGCAGTATGATTTGAACTTCACTTCGTCTCCCTCATCTAGGATGGTCTTCATCTCTAGGCCGTGCTCAAAGGCACAGGTGACGTGGAAGGCAGTGATGCAGCTTTTTACAGAGCACTATAGGAAGAAAATATGTGTCAAGGTGGCAGGGTTGGAGAAAAAGGCAGAGCCCTATGTTTCTGGACCTAAACTGATAGCTTGTAGGAAACAAAGGAAAGACCGGGAGAAAGTTAGTTCTAAATTGACCTAACAGATGTTTTACAAGTAACCCAAGAAAACTGTTCTTACAGAAAACAGCAAACCCAGAGGCCAAAAAAATTCAAACACCACTTTTGAGGTTTCAGCTCAAGCATTCAAGCATCAAGTTTTTCTGAGATCCTTTCCTTGGCTCCTGTAAACAGTCAGGTAGTCTCTTCTCTTGTCTCCCACATCACCCTATAAATGCTTTTATAATGGTACTTTTCACACTGCATCTATAATACAACAATTTTCAAGTCCTTGGGCATGGATCTTAAAAACAGAAGCAGTGTCTTTCATTTTGCATTGTTATTAAATATGCAACAAGCGGTTGCTCAGAAAATGCTTCTAAACAAACAAAAGAAAACACACAAAGTCAATATTATTGCTAGAGCATCCATTGGTTCTAAAAAGGTCACAGGAATTCCAATATCTAAGTAACCTAACTTATTGAATTTTTGTTTTAAACATAAAAATTTTATGCTGGGGCACAGTGGCTCACGCTTGTAATCCCAGCACTTTGGGAGGCTGAGGCAGGTGGATCACTTGAGGCCAGGAGTTCGAGACCAGCCTAGGCAACATGGTGAAACCCTGTCTGTACTAAAGATACAAAAGCTATCTGGGCATGGTGGCACAGGCCTATAGTCCCAGCTACTTGGGAGGCTGAGGCATGAGAACTGATTGAATCCAGGAGGTCCAGGTTGCAGTGAGCCAAGATCACATCACTGTACTCCAGCCTGGGCAACAAGCAAGATCCTGTCTCAAAAAGAATTTTTTTAAATAAAAATATTTTAAAATAGAGACGGAATCTATGCTGCCCATGCTGGTCTTGAACTTCTGGGCTCAAGTGATCCACCCACCTCAGCCTCCCAAAGTGTTGGGATTACAGGTGTGAGCCACCGCGCCTGGTGAAATTGTTCTTATAGAATTGAGCTGTCCAACTTGGTAGCCAAGTAGCTATTTAAATACACACACACACACATACACACACACACACACACACACACACACACACACAATGTATGTATGTATATATATGTATTTCTTTTGAGATGGCGTCTTCCCTCTGTTGTCCAGGCTAGAGCACAGTGGTGCAATCTCGGCTCACTGCAACCTTTGCCTCCCAGGTTCAAGTGATTCTGTTGCCTCAGCCTCCCAAGTAGCTGTGACTACAGGCATGCGCCATCATGCCAGCCTAATTTTGTATTTTTAGCAGAGACGAGGTTTCTCTGTGTTGGTCAAGCTGGTCTTGAACTCCCGATCTCAGGTGATCTGCCTGCCTCGGCCTCCTAAAGTGCTGGGATTACAGGTGTGAGCCACTGTGCCCAGCCTTAAGTTTAAATTAATTAAAATTATGTATAATTAAAAATTTAGTTTCTCAGTCACACTAGCCACATTTTAAACATACTAGACAGTACAGACATAAAACATTTTCATCACTGTGGAAAGTTTTTTTTTGTTTGTTTTTTTGAGACAGAGTCTTGCTCTGTTGCCAAGGCAGGAGAGCAGTGACACAATCTCGGCTCACTGCAACCTCCACCTGCAGGGTTCAAGTGATTCTTCTGCCTCAGCCTCCCAAGTAGCTGGGACTACAGGTGCCTGCCACCACGCCTGGCTAATTTTTTTGTATTTTTGGTAGAGATGGGGTTTTACTGTGTTGGCCAGGATGGTCTCGAATGCCTGGCCTCTGGTGATCCTCCTGCCTCGGCCTCCCAAAGTGCTGGGATTACAGGTGTGAGCCATTGTGCCTGGCCCACTGTGGAAAGTTCTATTGAACAGTACGGTTACAGATAATCTGAAATTAAGTTTATAATATTCTGCCATTCAGTCACAGATTTAACACATTTATTAAGCATTACTATGCAGTATATACTGACTACTCATAGGGGGCAGAGGAGGAAGGACTTGGCCCATGACTACTATACTCCTGTGCTTCAGTTAGCCTTAATTACTATTTGTTATGGTTACAATGTTACAGCTTTCCTTCAAAAGACTGATTGATTGATTGACACAGGGTCTCACTCTGTCGCCCAGGCTGGAGTGTAGTGGCACGATTTCGGTTCACTGCAACCTCTGCCTCCCAGGCTCAAGCAATCCTCCCACCTCAGCCTCGTGAGTAGCTGGGATTATAGGGTGGTCACCACGTTCAGCTAATTTTTGTATTTTAGTAGAGACACAGTTTCACCATTTGGACAGGCTGGTCTCGAACTCCTGACCTCAAATGATCTGCCTGCCTTGGCCTCCCAAAGTGTTGGGATTATAGGCATAAGCTACTGTGCCAGGCCTAATTTTTTTTTTTTTTTTTTTTGAGACAGAGGAGTCTTGCGCTGTTGCCCAGGCTGGAGTGCAGTGGCACAATCTCAGCTCGCTGCAACCTCTGCCTCCTGGGTTCGAGTGATTCTCCTGCCTCAGCCACCCAAGTAGCTGGGATTACAGGTGTCCACCACCTCCTGACCTCAGGTGATCCACCCACCTCGGCCTCCCAAAGTGCTGGGATTACAGGCATGAGTCACCACACCCGGTCCTTTTTTTTTTTTTTTTTGGAAGACGGTCTCACTTTGTTGCCCAGGCTGGAGTGCAGTGGTGCAATCTCAGCTCACTGTAACCTCTGCCTCCTGGGTTCAATCAGTTCTCTTGCCTCAGCCTCCCAAGTAGCTGGGACTGCAGGTGTGCACCACCATGCCTGGCTAATGTTTGTATTTTTAGTAGAGACAGGGTTTCACCATGTTGGCCAGGCCGGTCTGGTCTTGAACCCCTGGCCTCAAGTGATTCACCCACCTCAGCCTCCCAAAGTGCTGGGATTACACGTGTGAGCCACTGTGCACCGCTTCCAAAGATTTAAAATGCATGAGTGCATCTATGTGTTTATGTAGAGGAAGTAGGGAAAGTAAGTAAAGATTTGTTTCTAAGGAAATAGTGGAACTCATCGTTAAAGCCAAGTGTTAACTCTTACATATGAATAAAGACGAAAAGAAAGCAAAGGCCTGATAGATCATCTTAGATTGAGAAATTCAACACCTAAGAGAATACTGGCAACTGTCAAAGTTTTAATGAGGCATATTCTATATTCCGTTTAAACTAATTTCATATGATAAAGAATTCCAGGGATGGAATATAATTCTAAGATCATCTAATCCAGCCTCACATTAATATTGCTTGAATTTCCTCTAAAATAATTGATTTTCTACCTCCATCCCAGACTCTATACACCTCCCCCTCTACTTTCCTATTAATTCTCCCACTGATAAGAAACTCTTAAGATGGTCCATCCTGGCTTTCAACACCACTATCAGAAAAGTTTGTTATATTACACTGAAGCCTCATGAAAATGAGGATGATGAAAGTTCAAGATGTACTTTTATCTGGGTACCTTTTGTTATCAGTTGGCTAAGGAACTCGTCAGACATTTGAAAAACAAAAGTGAAAGGTATTCTTTAGCAAAAGATTTAAAGTGATGGGCAGAGTACTCTTTTGCTGTTTAATAACTGTTAAAGATATGGGAAGAAAAAGCAAATGATTTTCTATTCAAGGGAATGAGTAAGTGACATTAAACTACTATTATTAGGAAGCTAAAAATAGATATTCTCAGGTCAAATTTATAGAACGTTTATAGAATGTAGAGACATAAATATAAACATAAATTACTCAAAACATAATGCACAGACAAGAACTGGGTAGTCATATGAAAAATATAATACCTCTTAAGAAACTGCCATAAAATCCAGAGTTTCAAAAAAAAAAAATTCTGTGGTATTTATCGCCGAAGATCTACATATTTCGGTGGTGAAAAAATGTTGGCCAATGGGTACAAAGTTATAATTGGGAGGAATAAGTTCTGGTGTTCTATTGCACAGGGTGATGATAGTTAACAGAAGGGTATTATATTTACAGAATAACTAGAAGAGAGGCTTTTGAATGTTCTCACCATAAAGAAATGATAAATGCATGAGATGATGAATATGCTAAATATCCTGATTTAACTATATAACATAAAGACATCAAATTCTACCCCACAAATATGTACAATTACAATGTGTTAATAAAAATTGCAATTTAAAAGATAAAACTTGGGCTGGGCACAGTGGCTCACACCTGCAATCCCAGCACTTTGGGAGGCTGAGGTGAGAAGATCACTTGAGCTCAGAAGTTTGAGACCAGCCTGAGTAACATAGTGAGACCTTGTCTCTACTAAAAATAAAAAAATTAGCAGAGTATGGTGGCACAAGCCTGTAGTACTTGGGTGGCTGAGGTAGGAGGATCGCTTGAGCTCAGGAGGTCGAGGCTATAGGGAATGACGATTGTGCCACTGCACAGCAGCCTGGGTGACAAAGAGACCCTGTCTCCAAAAAAAAAAAAAATATATGGTTTTACTAATGATCACCTAGACTGCAAAACAACAAAAACCATAAAGGAATATTACCACTAAAGAAAAGAAGAAGAGGACTGCGCACCGTGGCTTACACCTGTAATCCCAGCACATTGGGAGGTGGAGGCAGGCAGATCACAAGGTCAGGAGTTTGAGACCAGCCTGGCCAACATGGTGAGACCCTGTCTCTACTAAAGATACAGAAAATTAGCCAGGCGTGGTGATGCAAACCTGTAATCTCAGCTACTTAGGAGGCTGAGGCAGGAGAATTGCTTGAACTTGGGAGGTGGAGGTTGCAGTGAGTCGAGATTGCACCACTGCACTCCAGCCTGAGTGACAGGGTAAGACTCCCTCTCAAACAAACAAACAAAAAAGGCCGGGAGAGGTGAGGTGGCTCACGCCTGTAATCCCAGCACTTTGGGAAGAGGAGGCAGGTGGATCACAAGGTTAGGAGTTTGAGATCAGCCTGGCCAACATGGTGAAACCCCGTCTCTACTAAAACTACAAAAAATTAACTGGGTGTGGTGATGTGTGCCTGTAATTCCAGCTACTTGGGAGGCTGAGGCAGGAGAATCGCATGAACCTGGGAGGTGGAGGTTGCAGTGAGCTGAGATCACACCATTGCACTCCAGCCTGGTCCATTGCACTCCAGCCCCGGCGACAGTTGGAGACTCTGTCTCAAAGAAAAAAAAAAAAAAATGAAGAGCAAGGTGCAGTGGCTCATGCCTATAATCCCAGCATTTGGAAGGCCAAGGCACAAGGATCGCTTGAGTCCAGGAGCTCAAGACCAGCCTGGGCAACATGACAAAATGCTGTCTCTACAAAAAATACAAAAATTAGCTGGATGTGGTGGCACACACCTGTAGTGCTGGCTACTAGGGAGGCTGAGGTGGGAGCCTGGGAAGTTGAAGCTGCCATGAGCCCTGATTGTGCCACTGTACTCCAGCATTCAAGCCTGGGCAACAGGAGTAGGAAAGGGAAAAAAAAGGAAAAAGGAAAAAGGAAAAAGGAAAGGAAAGGAAAGGAGAAGAAGAAAAGAGCCAGTCAGATACTATTTGCTTTTTTTCTAAAACATATGTCTGGCACATTCTATTAAACAAAATGCCTCTGCATACATCTCACTTATTTCCACTGTAACCACAGAAGGTGATAAAGAGGTTTTATTATGCCCATTAAAAAATATATTTTTATATTTACAAATTTAAAATAAAAAATTGAGATAGCACTGTTCTAACTGTGGCAAGCAAATAGCACTTGTACAATGCATCTTTTATACATGTGTCTTTAAACACTTTATTACATGCACTACAGCATGGTCATTATATTCATTCACTGAAATGACAAACAGCTTTATTAAGATATATTTTATATACCATAAAGTTCACCAGTTTAATGTATACATTTCAATGGTTTTCAATATATTTACAGCCATGCAACCATTGCCACTACCTAATTTCAGGACATTTTCATCATCCCTCACCCCAAATCTTGTGTCCATTTGTAGTTACCCCCTGTTACCAACTCCAGCCCCAAGCAACTACTAATCTACTTTCTGTCTGTATCAATGTGCCTATTCTGGACATTTCATATAAGTGGAATCATAACAATATGTGGCTGTGTAAGTCTAGCTTCTTTCACTTAGCATGTTCTTCAGGTTCATCTATGTTGTAGCATGTATTAGAACTTCATTCCTTTTTATGGCCAAAAAAATAATTGTACGGATATACCCCATTTCATCAAGTTGATGAACATTTGGGTTGTTTTAACTTTTTGTCTGTTATGAAATAATGCTGCTATGAAAATTCATGTAGCAGTTTTTGTGTGGATATATGTTTTTATTTCTCTCTGGTATTGTGCAGTAAAGGATAACCTTGTCTAAAGAAAGGTCTGGCTGTTTGTCTTCAGTGCCTTAGAAGGAACCTTAAGCCCCTGGAATGTCCTGCCTGATAAGAGTGTCCTTGTTTACCTTGGGTCCTTGGGCCAAGTGAGATAGTCTATGCTAATGATGTGATTTATGGTAGAGACTTTCACCTCTGGAGGGACTGGAGAGTAAGGTCAGCCACGTGGATGGTGAGCAATGCCTACATGGTCAACTCTCAATAAAATCGCTGAACACCAAAGGTGAGCTTTCCTGGCTGGCAATACTCTGTGTGTATTACACATTGTTGCTGAGAGAAATAAGCACTGTCTGCACAACTCCACTGGCAGGGGTAACTGGAAGCTGCATTCCAGATCTCTCCTGGGCCAGGCCTTATGCACCTCTTTCCTTGGCTAATTTTAAATCTGTATCTTTTCACTGTAATAAACTACAACTGTGAGTATAACTGTTCATCTGAGTTCTGTGAGTCCTTCTAGTGAATTACTGAACCTGAGAATGGTCTTGGTGATCTCTTAAACTGCAGGTATATACTTAGGAGTAGAATTACTGGTTTATAAGGGAACTCTATGTTTAACATTTTGAGAAATTGACAAACTTTTTTCACAGCAGCTGCATCATTTTTACTCCCACCAGCAATGCATGAGGGTTCCAATTTTTCCACATCCTTGTTTGCTTTTCTTATTACTGCCACCCTAGCAGGTATGAAATGGTATCTCACTGTGGCTTATTTACTTTTAAAGGGGGGAAAATAATTTTCTACATCTTCTTCAGGAATTGTAGAAGAAAAATAATTTTTCAAATGCTTTCACTAGAGGGAAAATGCTACCTTTTACAAATCCACATACGTAAGAAGAGTTTCTGTGCCCAGGCTGATACTGAACTTCTGGCTTTAAACAATCCTCTTGCCTTGGCCTCCCAAAGCACTGGGATTTTAGGCATGAGCCACTGCATCCAACCCAAAGTTTTCTCAAAGAGGAATGATATATCTTAATTCCTAAAGTCTCTGGTGTTCTTTTTCAAGATTTTTATTCCAGCCATTCTATTTTATTCAATTTCCATCCCACACCTCAAGCCCTCAAGCATTTATCCTTTCCTTATGTTACAAACAATCCAATTATACCCTTTTAGTTATTTTAAAACAATCATTCATCATGACCAAGTGGGATTTATCCTAGGGATACAAGGATTGCTCAACATACACAAATCAATCAGTGTGAAAAATCGTATCTTCAGGATGAAGGACAAAAACCATATGATTGTTTCAATTGATATTGAAAAAGCATTTGATAAAATTCAATATCCTTCCTGATAAAAACCCTCAAAAAAGTGGTCACAGTGAATGATATTTTTAAAGTACTGTTGAATTTGGTGTGCTAGTACTTTGTTGAGGATTTCTACATCAATGTTCATACAGAATACTGGCCTGTAGTTTTCTTTTTTTGATGTGTCTTTGTCTGGTTTTGGTATCAGGGCAATACTGGCTTTGTAGAGTGAGTTTAAAAGTATTTCCTTCTCTTCTATTTTTTTGGAATAGTTTGAGTAAAATTGGTACTAGTTCTTTAAACGTTTTATAAAATTCAGCAGTAAAGCCAATGGGTCCCAGGATTTTCTTTGCAGGGAGACTTTATTTATAATGGCTTCCATTTCACTATCTGTTACTGGCCCGTTCAGATTTTAAGTTTCATCATGGTTCAATCCTGGTAGGTTGTATGTATCTAGGAATTTGTTTGTTTCTTCGAGGTTTTCCAATTTGTTGGCATATAGTTGTTCATAGTAGCCTCTAATGATCCTTTGAATTTCTGCAGTATCAGTAGTAATGTCTCCTTTTTCATGTCTGATTTTATTTATTTGGGTTTTCTCTCTTTTTTTCTCAGTGAGTTGGGCTAAAGGTTTGGTGATTTTATCTTTTCAAAAAACCAACGTTTTGTTTTGTTGATCTTTGTTTTTTTTCCATTTCAACTACACTTATTTCTGCTCTGATCTTTATATTTTTCTTCTATTAATCTAGGGTTAAGTTTACTCGTTTTTCTAGTTCTTTAAGATGTATCATTAGGTTTGAAGATTTTCTACTTTTTTGATATACATGCTTATTGTTATAAACTTTCCTCTTAGTATTGCTTTTGTTATATCCCATAGGTTTTGGTATGTTGTGTCCCCCCCCCACCCTTTTTTTTTGTTTCAAGACATTTTAAAATTTTCTTCTAAAATCCTTAACTGACCAACTGGTTGTTCAGGAGCATGTTGTTTAATTTCCAAGTGTTTGTATAGTTTCCAAAATTCTTCTTGTTATTGATTTCTAGTTTTATTCCACTGTGGCCAGAGAAGATAACTGATGATTTCAATTTTTCTGAATTATTTTAAGACTTGTTTTGGCACCTGACATATGATCTATCCTTGAGACTACTCCATGTGCTGAGGAGAAGAATGTATATTCTGCAGCTGTTAGATAAAATGTTCTATAAATCTCTATTACGTTGATTTGGTCTATAGCACAGATTAAATCTGATGCTTCATTTTTTATCTGGATGATTTGTCCAATGCTGAAAGCAAGGTACTAAAGTCTCTATTATTTTATTGAGTTCTCTCTCTCTAATAATATTTGCTTTATATTTCTGGGTGCTCCAGAATTGGGTGTATATCTATTTACAACTGTTCTATCCTCTTGCTGAACTGAACCCTTTATCAACATATAATGATCTTTTTGTCTCTTTTTATAGTTTTTGTCTTGAAATCTATTTTGTCTGATATAAGTATAGCTACTCCTGCTTTTTGATTTCTATTTGCATAGAATATTTTTTTCCATCCCTTTATTTTCAGCCTATGTGTGTCTTTATAGTGAAGTGTGTTTCCTATAAGCAACAGATAACTGGGCCTTGTTTTTGCATTGATTCAGCCACTCTATGTCTTTTTTTTTCAGTCTTCTCCTTACACAATTTTGTTTTTTATTTTTTTTGGTTTTTTTTTTCACTCTGTATCTTTTGATTGGAGAGTTTTATCCATTTGCAGTCAATGTTATTATTGATAAGTAAGGACTTATTCCTGCCATTTTATTTGTTTTCTGGTTGTCTTGTGGTCTTTTCTTCCTTCCTTCTTTTGTTCTTGTCTTGCTTTTAGTGAAGGTGATTTTCTCAGGTGGTATGTCTTAACTTCTTGCTTTTTATTTTTGTGTATATCTGTTGCATGTTTTTGATTTGAGGTTTACCATGGGCTTTGCAAATAATATCTTATAACCCATTATTTTAAACTGATGACAACTTAATACTGATTGCATAAACAAATTGACAAAGAAGCAAGGAGAAAGCAAAAACTGTATACTTCAAATTCATTCCCTTGCTTAACTTTTTGTTGTTTCTACTTACATGTTATTATACTGTCCATGTCTTCAAAAGTTGTTGTAGTTATTATTTTTGATTGGCTCATCTTTTCGTCTTTCTATTCAAGATGAGAGTAGTTTTCATACCACAATAAGAATATTCTTTTTTCTGTATACTATTACCAGTGAGTTTTGTATCTTCAGATGATTTCTTATTGCCATTAACGTCCTTTTCTTTCAAGACTGAAGAACTCCCTTTAACATTTTTTGTAGGACAGATCTGGTGTTGATGAAATCCCTCAGCTTTTGTTTATTTGGGAAAGTCTTTATTTCTCTTTCATGTTTGAACGATATTTTCACTGCATATACTATTCTAGGAAAAAAGTTTTTCTCCTTCAACACTTTTGATATGCCATGCCACTCTCTCCTGGCCTGTAAGGTTTCCACTGAAAAGTCTGCTGCCAGATGTATTGGAGCTCCACTGTATGTTGTTTCTTTTTCTCTTGCTGTTTTTAGGGTCCCTTTAAACCAAGTTTTGCCCTTGTTGCTGAGGCTGGAGTGCAATGGCATGATCTTGGCTCACTGCAACCTCCACCTCCCGTGTTCAAGTGATTCTCCTGCCTCAGCCTCCCAAGTAGCTGGGATTATAGGCACATGCCACCACGCCCAGCTAATTTTTGTATTTTTAGTAGAAGTGGAGTTTCATCAATATTGGTCAGGCTGGTCTCAAACTCCTGACCTCAAGTGATCTGCCCACCTCAACTTGCTAAAGTGCTGAGATTACAGGTGTGAGCCACCATGCCTGGCCTAGGGTCCTTTCCTTAATCTTGAGCTTTGGGAGTTTGATTATTAAATGTCTTGAGATAGTCTTATTTCAGCTAAACATGGTTGATGTTTTATAACCTTCTTGTACTTGAATATTGATATATGTTTCTCTATATTTGGAAAGTTCTGTTATTATCCCTTTGAATAAACTTTCTACCCTGATCTCTCTATCTCCTCTTTAAGGCCAATAATTCTTAGATTTGCCCTTCTGAGGCTATTTTCTAGATCTTATAGGCATGCTTCACTCTTTTTCCTTTTGTCTCCAATCACTGTGCATTTTCAAACAGCTTGTCTTGAGGCTCACTAATTCTTCTGCTTAAGTCTGCTGTTAAGAGACTCTGATGCATTCTTTAGTCTGTCAATTGCATTTTTCAGCTCCAGAATTTCTGCTTGATTCTTTCCCATTATTTCAATGCCTTTGTTAAATTTATCTGACAGGATTCTGAATTCCTTCTCTGTGCTATCTTGGATTTTGCTGAACTTCCTTAAAATAGCTACTTTGATTTTTCCATCTGAAAGGTCTCTCCAGGATTAGTCGCTGTTGCTTTATTTAGTTCATTTTTGTGAGGTCATGTTTTCCTGGATAGTCTTGATGCATGTGACAGTGTCTGAGCATTGAAGAGTTAGGCAATTATATTGTGGTCTTTGCAGTCTGGGCTTGTTTGTATCCATCCTTCTTCGGAAGACTTTCCAGGTATTCAGAGGGACTTGAATTGTGATCTAAGTCTTTGGTCATATTTGCTTTAGAAGGTACCCCAAACCTGGTAATGCCATGGCTCTTGCTGACTCGTAGATGCACTGCCTTGGTGTTACTGGGTAAGATCTGGAAGAACTCCCTGGATTGACAGGCAGAGACTCTTGTTCTTTTCCCTTACTTCCCTCTAAACAAATGAAGTCTCTTTCTCTGTGCTGAGTTGCCTGGAGATGGAGGAGGGCTAATACAAGCACCCCTATGGCCCCTACCACTGGGACTGCACCTAGTCAGACCTAAAGCCAGCACAGCATTGGGTCTCATCCAAGGCCTGTAGTGATCACTGCCTGGCTACTACTTATGTTCATTCAAGTCCCAAGGGCTCTATAATCAGTAGGTGGCAAATCCAGCAAGGCTTGTGTCCTTCCTTTCAGGGTGGCAAATTCCTCCAGGCCCTGGGTGGGTCCAGAGATACTATCTGGGAGCCAAGGCCTGTAGTCAAGAACCTTAGGAATCTATCTGATACTTTCTTCTACTGTGGCTGAGCTGGCACCCAAGCCACACGACAAAGTCCTTTCTACTTTTCCCTCCCCTTTCCTCAAGCAGAGGAGTCTCTGTAATGAAATTCCTTATAATCAAAATTTTAAGTATCAATTTGGTAAAAGCTTTATAAAATAAAGAACCCGAACTCAACTAATGAAAATAAGAACCATTGCTCTGCAAATGAGAAACTTACACCAGAATGTTTCATCTCTCAATCTGTTGATCCATCATCCATTTATCAATTTAATATTTATTTGTCTACCATGCCCAGGTGTGGAGGATCTGAGGATGAAAGTCTAAGCTTGCAGTCTACTAGGGCAGATAAAACTCACACATAAATAACCATAATAGAGGCAGAATGTGGTAATTCAGGGCTGTAATGCAAATCCAGGTCTGTTAAGGTCGAGACCAGTATTTTCTCTCACCAAAGTATTATTGCCAATGACTAACTATTGTAGAAAAAAATAAGCCTGGGCAACATAGCAAGACCCTACCTCTACAAAACAAAAAAATCAGTCAGGCATGGTGGCGTGTGCCTATAGACCTAGCTATTTGGGAGACTGAGGTGGAAGGATTGCTTGAGCTCAGAGCTCAGAAGTTCAAGGTTATAGTGAGCTCTGATCTCACCACTGCACTCTAGCATTAATTAAAAAAAAAAAAAAAAAAAAAAAAAGCACAGTGGCTCATGCCTGTAATCCCAGCACTTTGAATTGGAAGGCCAAGGCAGGAGGATCATTTGAAGCCAGGAGTTCGAGACCAGCCTGGGCAATACAGTGAAATCCTGTCTCTACAAAAAAATTTTAAAAATTAGCCAGGTGTAGTGGTATGCACCTGTGGTCTCAGCTACTCGGGAGGATCGTTTGAACCCAGGAGTTCAAGGCTGCAATGAGCTATGACTGTGCCACTGCACTCCAGCCTAGGTGACAGAGTGAGACCCTGTCCTAAAACAAAAACAAAACAAAAGCAAAAATAGGGGGAAACTGCAGGGACCACAATAAAGAAAATAAGTAAGTTACTGGATATAAATCCAATGTGCTACTATAAAATGACCAAATAATAACTCTGAAAAATGAAAAATATCTTATTTTTAGAGGGGGAAATGCATATCACAAATGAATCCATAGTACAATAAAATATGAATGTATTTATTCAATAAACCCTAATTAAGCACTAAGAATGAGCAGGCACTCTACTTTGTGCCAGGGAAATTCACGGAAGAATGAGGCACAATCTTGGCCCTCAAGGGACTCACAAATGGGCAGCACCAGGAGAGGGCTTAGATAAAAACACAAAGGCAATGTCCTAGGGTAGTAGTCCCCATGGAAAGAGTTTTCCTTTAAATATTTTTCCTCTATGATTGTTAAAGTGCCATAGTTAAAATAAATAAAGTCATCCAAAAAAGGTTAAAAAAAGGGGAAGTATCCAATTCTGTCAGATATAAGAACGAATTCAGGCCAGGTGCAGTGGCTCACACCTGTAATCCCAGCACTTTGGGAAGTCAAGGTGGGTGGATCACGAGGTCAAGAGATTGAGACCGTCCTGGCCAACATGGTGAAACCCTGTCTCTACTAAAAATACAAAAAATTAGCTAGGCATTGTGGTGCGCACCTGTAGTTCCAGCTACTTGGGAGGCTGAGGCAGGAGAATTGCTTGAACCTGGGAGGCGGAGGTTGCAGTGAGCCGAGGTCACACCACTGCACTCCAACTTGGAGACAGAGCAAGACTCCATCTCAAAAAAAAAAAAGAATTCAAAAAATTAAAAGGACCGTTGGGGGTCCAGATTGTGTTCTTCGATTACAACTTCCCAGTAAAAGATCCTGGATTCCTTGGAGTAATAGCTAATCCTAGGTCTGGAGCAAGAAATCCACACGATAAGCCTGGAAAATATTGTCATGCCAGACAACAAGAAATCTCATGAAGCGCCTAGAGTCATTGGTCCTAAGCCATTGGTCCCCAACCTTTTTGGCACC
Organism: Cacajao melanocephalus; assembly: GCA_963573385.1. Classification (NCBI taxonomy): domain Eukaryota; kingdom Metazoa; phylum Chordata; class Mammalia; order Primates; family Pitheciidae; genus Cacajao; species Cacajao melanocephalus. Next base: position 30,428 of record CAUYLG010032510.1, on the reverse strand, counting down.
AGGGACCAGTTTTGTGAAAGACATTTTTTCCATGGACTGGGGAGAGATGGTTTTGGGATGATTCAAGCACATTACATTTATTGTACACCATTTCTATTATTACAACTCACCATAATGTACAATCAGTGGGAGCCCTGAGATTGTTTTCCTGCAACTAGATGGTCCCATCTGGGGGTGATGGGAGACACTGACAGATCATCACGCATTAAATTCTCATAAGGAGTGCTCAACCTAGATCCCTCACATGTGCAGTTCACAACAAGGTTCATGCTCCTATGAGAATCTAATGCCACCGATAATCTGACAGGAGGCAGAGCTCAGGAGGTAATGCTCGCTTGCTCGCCACTTACCTCCTGCTGTGCAGCCCGGTTCCTAACAGGCCACAGACCAGTACCTGTCTGTGGCCTGGGAGTGGGGACCCCTGCGCTATGTACTGATATTATATGTCCCCTCTTCGCCGAAGAAGGTCGGCAGGCAAATCTAACTCCAACCAGCTTGCAGTTCACATGCAGGAGTTCTGAGAGGTGAAAGGTCAGCCTTTCCACCCCTCTTGCCTGTAGAGCCATCTTACTACACTTGGGATAAAAGGAGAAATAACATGGAACGAGAATGCAACCTTTGTGCCTTTGTTGGAGGTATCTGGCCATTCCCAATCCCATCCACGTTTCTCCTAATTGCAGAAAACCAAATACCGCATGTTCTCATTTATAAGTGAAGCTAAGCATTGAGTAGACATGGACACAAAGAAGGGAACAACAGACATTGGGACCTACTTGAGGGCAAGAATTGAAAAACTACCTGTTGGGTGTGATACTGATTACCTGGGTGAGAAAATTATCTGTACACCAAACCTCTGCAACACACAATCTACCCATGTAACAAACCTGCACATGTACCCTTGAACAGAAAATAAAAGTTGGAAAGAAAAGGAAAAAAACAAAAAAGAAATCATGTCCTCTGCAGCAACATGTGTGCAGCTGGAGGCCATTATTCTAAGCAAATTAATTCAGAAACAGAAAACCAAATACCACATGTTCTCACTTACAAATGGGAGCTAAAAGTGGGTATACACAGACATAAAGATATGAAAAATAGACAGTGGGGACTACTAGATGGGGGAGGGTGGGTACAAGGGCTAAAAAACTACCTATTGGGTACTTACTATGCTCACTATATGAGTGATGAGACCAAATGCACTTCAAACCTCAGCATCATGCAATATACCCATGTAACAAATCTGTACATGTACCACCCCAAATTGAAAATAAAATTTGAAATTAAAAAAAAAAAAGAACATGGGCCTGGTTGTTTGAGAATTACAGCTGATTTCGTCCCAGGATGGTATCATCTAGCTTCGGAACTCAATTCATCAGCTCTTATAGCAAAGGATGAAGATAAACTATTACTACGAATACTGAAAAGAATAAGCTGAATGGTCCAGAGGCAACATCCAAAAAAGGGATTTCCAGAAATGGTCCATACAATGGCAGAGCCCTAAGAGTGAGTGGGCAATCTTCTGAGTGACCTTTCAATTAACAAAACACTCTCACTGGGAGGGTGAGTCCAGCCAATTTGGTGTTAGTTCACTCTACCACTTCTCATGGGGACTTACCTGAATACAAGCCCCTGTCTTCAACTTGCACAAGTTGCAAACTAAGGCCCACCGACTGGGTGGGATGTGGGAGATCTTTGTGATTGGTTCCATCCTCTCAGGACAAGCAATGCTGACCTATAAATAAAATACCACCATAAGGCAAAAGTACCAAGGCATCCCAGAAGTACCTTTCACAAACCATAAATGATGTTACATAAAGCTAAGAACATCAAACAATGAGGTAAGTCACATCTCTTAAGATTAATATGGAATCAAGAATAAACAAAACTTATTTTCACTGCTCAGTCCTTCACTCATTCCAGTAATATAAATAATTCACGTATGGGATGAGAGAGCAGGAGTATAATAGACTAGGCATGGTTACCGTTTTCTTTCTTTTTTTTTTTTTTTTTTTAAAGAGACAAGCTCTCTCTCTGTCACTCAGGCTAGAGTTCAGTGGTGCAATCACGGCTTACTACAGCCTTGAACTCCTGGGTTCAAGTGATCTTCCCAGCACAGCTTCTACCACACCTGGATAATTTTAAAAAATTCTTTTTGGCTTTTATCCAAATAACAGGCAATAACAAATGCTGATGAGGAGTGGAGAAAAGAGAACTCTCATACACTGTGAAGAAAAGGAAACACTCATACACTGTTGGTGGGAATGTAAATTAGTACAACAACTATGCAGAACAGTTTGGAGGTTTCTCAAAAAAACAAAAAATAGAGCAATCATACTACCTAGCAATCCCACTGCTGGGTATGTACCCAAAAGAAAGGAAATCGGTATATCAAAGAGATATCTGCACTCCCATATTTTCTGCAGCAATGTTCACGATAGTCAAGATTTGGAAATAACCTAAGTATCCACCAACAGAAGAATGGATAAAGAAATATGGTACATATATATAATGGAGTACTATTCAGCCGTAAAAAAGAATGAAATCCTGTCATTTCCAACAACATGGATAGAACTAGAGATCATTTTATCAAGTGAAATAAGGCAGGCACAGAAAGACATACATTGCATATTGTCATTTATTTGTGGGATCTGAAAATAAAAACAATTGAACTCATGGAGATAGACAGTAGGAGGATGGTTAGAAGAGGGTGGGAAGGGTAGTGGGGGACATGGGAGGGAGGTGGTGATGATTAATGGGTACAAAAAGGATAGTCAGAATGAATGAATAAGACCTACTATTTGATAGCACAACAGGGTGACTATAGTCAAAACAACTTTTTTTTTTTTTGAGACAGAGTTTCGCTCTTGTTGCCCAGGCTGGAGTGCAATGGTGCGATCTTAGCTCACCGCAACCTTCGCCTCCCAGGTTCAAGCGATTCTCTGGCCTCAGCCTCCCGAGTAGCTGGGACTATAAATGCACACCACCACGCCCAGCTAATTTTTGTATTTTTAGCAGAGTTGGGGTTTCACCATGTTGACCAGGATGGTCTCGATCTTTTGACCTCGTGATCCACCTGCCTCGGTCTCCCAAAGTGCTGGGATTACAGGCATGAGCCACCATGCCTGGCCCAAAATAACTTAATTGTACATATGAAAATAACTACAAGAGTATAACTGGATTGTTTGTAACACAAAAAGGATAAATGCTTGAGGGGATGGATACCCCATGTTCCACAACATCATTATTATTCATTACATGCCTGTATCAAAATCTCATGCATTCCATAGATATATACACCTAATATGTACCCACAAAAATTAAAAATTACTTTTTTTTTGTAGAGACCAGGTCTTGCTATGTTACCCCAGGCTGGTCTTGAACTCCTGGCCTCAAGCAATGCTCCTGCCTTGGCCTCCCAAAGTGCTAGAATTACAGGCATGAGCCACTGCGCCCAGCCAAGGTTACCTTAATGAATCAAAGATAGCTACACTTTTACTTAGGAACCAAAGAAAGCTACTAAAAGAAGTAACTAAAATTCACAAAACCCAGCATCTGTCATGTTAAGAGATGGTGCTACATGCCTTGTTGTTTCGTTTAATCAACTAAGGATGAAAAACAGAGGCAGTGACTAGTCTTTCCATTTGGTTTACTAAAGAAGCATGATACTGTTGGAAAACAGCACATTTATGTAATGAAGAGACTGAAGAATGTAAGTAGAAAGGATGAGAATGACATTTTAAAACTAAAGTCTTCAAAACCACAAAACTATCATAAGCTTACCCTATTCCCTCAGCCAAAGTAGCTTCTAAGTGAAATTAGTCCTTGGGAGAATGCTGAAAAGAAAGGGATGCTTCTTTTTGTTTTCCTTTTTGAAACAGGGTCTCACTCTGTTACCTAGGCTAGAGTGCAGTGGCATGATCAGGGCTCACTGCAGCCTCAACCTCCCAGGCTCAAGCGATCCTCCCGCCTCAGGCCCCCGAGTATCTGGGACTACAGGCATGCACCACCACACCTGGCTAATTTTTTGTATTTGTAATAGAGACGGGTTTTTGCCATGTTGCCCAGGCTGGTCTCAAACTCTTGAACTCAAGTGATCTGCCCGCCTTGACCTACCAAAGTACTGGAATTATAGGTATGAGCCACCACACCCAGCAGAAAGCGATGTTTTAGAAAAAAAGATGGAAACATTCTTTTTCACATGAAAATAAGGGGTCAAGCAACTGCTGGTAAAAAGTATTTTCATTCCCCTCTCCCAAATATATACATGAGTTTCTAAGAGAGACACAGCTTTAAAAGATGAAGAACTCTCAAATAAGGATGCCAATGCCAAACTAGTACCAATTCTGCCCACATCAGGAAACTAACAGAGAGATCTTGAGTGGTCCAGAAGACACTGGAAACCAAGAACTAGAAATCACAAGACAGTGTCAATAACTGAGAAAGCTTATTTTGTTTTTAAAGAGCTCTTCCTGAGTCATGTTCTGGACTTTTATAAGCTGAGAGAGCCTACTCTAGTAGCGAGGGGATTTGCTGCTGGAAAACAGTCATTCTCAAGTCAGAAACCTGAGTTTATTTTATGTCTAGATGTTCTTACTGAGAAAAAAAAAACTATCTAAAATTTTTAAAAAATACTGATGTCTATAGCCATAAGAATACAAAAGTATATATATGTGACTTTTAGTGTAACTCTGTGAGCTTCTTTATTAGACAGTAACTCCCCTGGAACCAAGATTAACAAGATTAAAGACAGGAAAATCTTAAAGGAGAATGAGTTACTGATACAATATCAGCTCCCCATTAACTAGATTCTGCAGTTTCTCTTGTCATGTAGTTAAACTGTCTAACAAATTTGCTGGCTTAGATAGTGGTTGGGGAGAGAGGGTATGAGTGGGATATCCACACAGCTGAAGAAAAAAAAAAAGGCAGCCATAAGAAGAAGAAATGTCTGGAAGCCCTGTTTTAATTAAGTTAGTGTACACGCAGCCACTCAGGAAATACCAGCAACTGAAGGATCAGGCTAGATAATGAGAAATCGAATTTTGCATAAAGAAGGTCTTAGGCAGATGTTGAGTCTAAGCCCCGAAAAGAGCTTCAAAAAGTAAAGGGTATCTATCACAGTAGATAAAGAGCTATTGCTCACTTTATTTGTAATAGCCTAAACTTGGAAACAACCCAAATGTCCATCAAAGGAAAATGAATAAATCAGAGTATATCCATACGACAGAATATTAGTAACAGAAAGGAATGAACTATTGATACACACCACAACATGGAATGTTAGCCAGACTGAAAAGAGTATATATTGTATGAAGTTTAAAGCCAGACAAAACTAATCTATTGTGATACAGATAAAAATGGTGGTTGTTCTTGGGGACAGAGACTGGAAAGTGGCTACAGAGGATCTTTCTGGGGTGCTTTATGTCTATTTCTAGGGTATTACATGTCTTGGTCTGAGTTGTGGTTACAGATACATACATGTATAAAATATCACAAAACTCTACACTTAAAATTGGGTATCTTAAGTTTTAACTTAAAAATTTTTGCTGCTCACACCCTGGTCTCTCCTCTTGTACAAATTTATCAATTTATACATGATATACCCAAATATCACATATATATTTGGGTATTATCCCAAATACCACTGGGAATACCACCTCTCTATATATTAATCAGCATGGGCTTATATACACGTGTGCATCCAAGTGGGATCTGAGGTAGCTCAAGTGGAAGCACTATTACTTCAGAAACATACACAAGCATGAAGCATCTCCATACTAAGCCTGAGTCAGTCTGAATGTTGTGAGGAACAGGGACACCCTGGAGGAAATGGCCTCACAGGCCTGGATAAATTCTTACCTCTGGGATCCACAGGGCACAGCTGACATGAGCCCATTTAGTCCCTGTCCTGGTGGTCTTCATGGCTCCACCTTTCTTTGGACATAACACACACTGCGGATAAATGCCCAGGACACAGGAGCGACAAAGCCAGCTGCCTTCTGGGACCTTGAGGATGCCATAGCAGGCCTGGAGGTATGAGGAGGAGAGGGGAGAATGGTCAGCACCTTCTCACTAGGGTTGATATCTGTTCTGATACACAGTCACAGAGTATCCTCTGCTTTTGAGAGAAAGGCAAATAAAGCCAAACAAGCTTACATCCAGTATTAATTTAAAAATACTCCAAAAAGCAACTTCCAGCGTCTGTCCTAAGATCAGCATGTCTGTCCATGAGAACTGACTTTAGGGATGATAAAACAAGACTAGGAGATACAGCCAATGGTAAGCCCAACTGTTATCTGAGTGTTGTGATTACAGCATTTTTTTTGGTCTGTGTTCTAAAGCTTCTTCAATGACTATGTATTATAATTAGTCAAACACTTATTGAACATTTCCTAAAAGTCATACACTGTTGTGATCAAGAAAAAAGTGTTAGAAAATGAAGAGAATGAAAATTCTGAGAAGCAAATGAACTAACGTTTATAAAAAGCCTATTAAGCGCCTGGTACATAAAAAGTACTCAGTAGGTAGGCATGGTGGCTCATGCCTGTAATCCAGCACTTAGGGAAGCCGAGGAGGGTAGATTACCTGAGGTCAGGAGTTTGAGACCAACCTGACCAATATGGTGAAACTCCATCTCTACTAAAAATATAAAAATTAGCTGGGCGTGGTAGTGTGTGCCTGTAGTCCCAGCTACTGAGGAGGCTGAGACAGGAGAACTGCTTGAACCTGGGAGGCAGAGGCTGCAGTGAGCCACGATTGCACCATTGCACTCCAGCCTGGGTGACAGAGAAAGACTCTATCTCAAAGGAAAAAAAAAGTACTCAGTAAATTGTAGCAATTGTTTGCTTGGGTTGAAGAGACAGGGACTTGTGAATGAATCTTGAATAGAATATTACACTAATCATAATAATTTATAATGAGTTCTGGAAGGTGCTTCAAATCCTTTATGGAATGAAGTTGGAAAAATAAATAAATGAATTACTGTGAGAGACTGGGGATTAGTTTGGGAAACATTCTAGACTCCCTTTTCGCTATTCCCAATTTTGCCCATCATTTCCTCCTTACTGCTCTACCCTTTTAAAGACTAACTGATTCAATACAGCAGCTTCGAAATTTCTGTCTGCCTCAGGAGATTCACCCTCAGTTCGGATTCAAGTTATAACAGTTACAATATCTGCCTCCCACAACCTGCTCCTTTTCCAAACTCCTTCTTTCCATGTTACCACCATGCTTCCTATCTTCTAGATCCAAATTCCTAGACTTGCATTATTCACTTTCTTTCATCTGCTGACCTGGTGCTTGCTATTCTCCCTACAGTGGCCCCAAGACTCTGATCTTCCTCTCGATCCCCACCACTTGCTCTATTCAAGTTCTCATTATGCCATGCCTAGATTAATTTCTACATTTTCTTTTTCCCCCTTCATACCTTCAACCCTTCCTCTACTTGGCTGGCAGATTCTCCTCACTAAAATAATCCATACCATTGCACAGTGGCAAACCTTTTAGATATTCTTTCTACCTTTAGATATTCTTTTCTACCACCCAAACTACGGGTTGGCTGTTTTCCAAGGTCTGTTTTAGAAAGCCAACAAAAATGGTTTTCACATTTTTAAAGGGTTGTAAAGAGTCGAATATGTAACAGAGACTGTATGTGGCCTACAAGTCTGAAATATTTATAGCAGCCCCTTGAAGAAAAAGTTTGCTGGCTCCTTATCTAAAGCCTGCTGCTTCTTGCACCTCACTATCTGATCTCACGCCCTACTATGCCAAAACACAGGGCTTCTGACTTGGACAGGCAGGCCTTCTGGTTTTCTCCATAACTGGTCATTCTTATTACCATGCCCATGTGTCTAAGCAGTTTCCCTGCTCTACACGGTCAACTGTTCTTAGCATGGTTGGACCTTTCTCACCCTTCCAGACCCGGTTCAAACTCCAGGCCCCTCCAAAAACCCTGCTCAGATCACTGCAGCCCCTTGTGTTTAGCCCATTGCCTGACTCCTGTCTTCCACTCCATGCAATTTCCCTCACCAAGTACATAGTCAGCATTACGTATTCTTTATTTTTATTTCTTTCTTTTGAAACAGGATCTTGCTCTGTTACCCAGGCTGGATGCCACGGCATGATCTCGGCTCACTGCAGCCTCAACTTCCTGGGCTCAAGCAATTGTCCCACCTTAGCCTCCTGAGTAGGTAGGACCACAGGCACGTGCCACCCTGCCCGGCTAATTTTTGTAGACATGGGGTTTTGCCACACTGTCCAGGTTACTCTCAAAATCCTGGGCTCATGTGATTCACCCTTTGGCCTCCCAAAGTGCTGGGATTACAGCTGTGAGCCATAGCACCTGGGCACCATGTATTCTTTTTCTGTACGTTTGCTGTTGTGTTTCCTCTCCTCAGTGAGATTTTAGTATTTTCTTTTAATCAACCCTGGCCTACAGAACTCAGTGAGATTTTAAGGTTACTAGAGGTAGAGCTGTTAGCATCAATTTACCTGGAATGCCCCCTATGCTGAGCTTGAGTAGGTGATTAGATAGAACAAATTTATTTAGCTCAAGAACTGAAGCTGGACTCTAAGTAGGCTGTTCTCACAACAGCAAGGCATCATTTTACAAGGTTTCTAACCTTCAAAGCTCTTTCTCTGAGGCCCAGAATGTTTGCTAGGAAATGAAAGCAAGTTTCCTCCCTAAAATAAGAGTCTCTTTCAGACTAGCAGAAGAGAGGTCAGTGGCCAGCTCTTGGAATATCCTTTACCTCCTGTCCAGTCTACTGGGCAGAACATCATTTACTGAGACCTTCTGTGGACTTACTCATGGTCATAAGATCATAGATACATGTAAAAGGACTTGCAATGGTCCTAACTTTCACATTTTTTTAAGAAAAAATGTTAAATTCATTTTTAAAATCTAAAGGCTACTTATGTACACATCTCTTCCAAAGTACTAACCATAAGTGTACTTTTGTCACTGAGGAACAAACATTGAATGTAATATGATGTCAGTAAAGAAAAATCATGTTTAATAAATTCAGATGTCAACATGTCCCCATTCTGTTAGGGCATAAACCAAATCTTCCAAGTCATTTTAAGTTACTTTTCAGTCAACAGAGGGAGCTCTAAGCTAAGTCTCTCTTTAGCATCCAAGTAAATATACTCTGGAAGAATCTCTTTTATGTGAAACTTTATATGTACCAATGTCCCAGCTTTAATACATACCAGTTTACATTCTGCAAGGTCTGGTCAGTTATTTCATCTCATCTCTTTCTATGTGAGAAAGGGGCATCATTTATAGTCATTACCAGTATCATTTTCAAGCCTAATAAATAGCCTTGGAGATAATTATGCTACATTTAATTTTGTTAAAGAACCTGAGAATACTTACTTAATATTTTGTCCCAACTATAAAGGACAAATATAGGAATATATACAGATGACCTTTATGCTATTCCTTTTAAGCCTACTACAGATCCACAATCATTTATCTGAAACCTCTAAGGTAAGAAAAATTAGGAAATCCAGAATTGCTCAGATCTTAGGAAAGTGTATATACAGTATATGACCTAAGCCCCCAGTGGGACCAGGGGCAATACCATATAACCAAATACATTAATAGTTCTCTAACAAAACATATGAGTATTTACACTAAATGGATAAGGACTATAAATGGCCTCATACTGGGTGAGTTCTGGTATTGTCCTCAAATCAGTTCTGGTGTGAAACTTCAGCAAAAATGTGCATTTTTCAGAACTTTATAGTTTTGGAATTGTAGACAAGGGACTGTGTGCTTCTATTGTGAGATATAATACTTAAATTCATAGTTAAATAGTAAAGATTTTCTGCTCTCAAAGTGTGATATAAATGCCAATAATTGGTAAACTGAAGACAAATTTTCAAAATTTACTTTGTTAAAGGACACAGGTAAATGAAGAAAAAGATCCAATTTGTCACAGAATAATTCTGAATACCTTTTACATACAGGGGGTTAGGTTAGGTGGCCCAGGGAATTAAAATAATCTTAAGCCCTGGTTTCTATCTGCTATGTTATGTATTCCGATTATTTTAGTCATTTTGTAGCCAGAATGATCTTTCTAAAATACGAATCATATCCTTCAGGGTTGACAGGACAGAACTGAAGCTCCTTAGTTTGTGAGAAGGTCCTTTACACACGTCTCTTGTAACCCTCTCTACCCTCACTCTCCATGCCTTCCCTACTCTACTCCGCCACTTTACAGTTCTGAAGCCTTCAGTTGCCTCCGATATACTTTGCCTGCTTTCACGACGCTGTCTCAACATGTTCTCCTCTCTGTCTGAACACATGTTGCTGGTTTACTTGACATCTCCTTTTGGACGTTAAGATTCAGCTTGGATGTGACCTCCTGGAAGTTGTCCCTGACCCTCATTTCTCACAAATGCATTTCCACAGCAGCTTGGACTTATATCTATAAAAACACTTGGCATATGATGCTAAATTGGCAGTTTCCTTTATTTTTTACACCAGACTATGATCTCCCTGGTGGCAGAGACCATGTCTGCCTCTTCATCACTGATTGTGTCCTCAGCATGCAGCACAATCCTGGCCCATGGAGTACTGTACCTATTTGCTAGATAAATTAACAAAATGAATGAAATATACAACAGGTTCAGAAGAATGAAAAATCACTTAGGGTAACGGAGTTCAAGAAAGGATTTGAACTAGACCTTGAAAAATATGTAGATTTTTGATAGCTGGGCGGTAAGAGGAGGCATTTACAAATTGGGATGTGGCAGAAACAGTGGAGACAGGACTGTGTCAGGAATATTCATCACTGCACCTTGAGTAACCTTATTTTGTTTGTGCATAGTGACTGTGGGGGAAAAAATGGAAAGAACTGAAAAGAGGGTTGATATATTAATCATCATCATTAATTAAGAAGCCAGTGTAGTAGAAAGAATGACAAATAACCAGCTTGGGTAAAGTCACTTCACCTCTCCTGGTATTAGTGCAAAATTGAGGAGTTACACAGTCTTTTGCAGTCCTAAAATTCTGTGATCCTTAAAAGTGGGGTGGACCTTCTTGGGAGTGAAATGTATATGGGATGGGGGAGGGTCCTGAGTGCCAGGATAAGGAGTCCAGACTTCTATTTATAGGAAGTGTAAACTCACCAAGGTTACTGACCATGGGTGTAGCCTCATGGAGATTTGAAGGCAGAGGAGAGACCCCAGACAGGCAGCAATGAGATCCCCCTTGCAGGGGGCGGGTACCGGGGGGGTGTGGGGACAAACTGAACAAGGCAATCCCAATGGTCTTGGCATAAAGTGACACAATAAAGACCTGGGTTTAGCCCCAAGGGGTAAAGTTAGTCAGCAAGTCATCTTGGGGGTCATAAGAAGTATTGTTTCTAGAGGGAATACTGAAGAACCACCAGGCCAAATCTTTACTTTCACCCTTAAATGCGAGCTGCCCCAGATATGGGTGCTGGAGATCATCACTGAGCTTCAGAAAGGCTGACCGTAGGGAGGTGACGGTCTCCACTCTCACTAACCTGATGCACACAGACGTTACACTTATCACAGAACACCATATCATTCCCTTCTTCACTGTCTGGAGACCGGCACACATCACAGATCACATCTTCGTCATACTCTATGCCTAGCCCTTCCTCTGTCTCAATAGCATGGTTCATATTTTCATGGCAATGGCGTTCCAGGACTTCTATTGTCTTTTCCATAAGATTCTCATCAACTGGCCCACAACCTGCACAGAAATACAAACAATCAATCAACCCATCAGTCAGCTGTCATTCCCAAATCACCTACTGTGAGCCCAGTGCAGGAGTGGGTAGGATTCTAAAGGATAAAAACATATCTTTCCTGCTCTAAAACAACCAGATTTCAAAAAATATTTTGCTAGTGCTACTCTAACATTTACCTATAATCATATATTAGTGTTTGACACATGGAAGGAGATATACATTTCACCATGTTCCTTAGAGATATGTTACTGACCCTTTCGATTTCTTATGCAAATCCCAGCCAGTCTCTTCTTAAATCTCTATTTTCTCTTATTCCCACTACAGGAGGACTTTCACCAAACTTTACAATTCTGAACACGATAATGTGTAGCATAGTAATTAAAATCACATAACTATTTGGACATAAATAATAATTAATTCTTAGCAAGTTAGCTTCAATGAGCACATGTAATGATTATACAAGGAAATTTTCATATGAAAATGTATAAAGCCATAAAAGAAAGTTCTAGGTCCTATGTGTAGGTGATTACACATATAAAATATTTTGTTTTTGAAATCTGACTTTTAAAAAAATCCAATAGTATTTTTCAATGGCAAACTATAATAACATATAAACCTATTAACATTCACAAAGGTCTACTTTCAATTTTGAAATTACCTTGTTTCCTGATTCCCTTTTCCAGCTACACCTTTATTTTTATCTTAGCCTTCCACACTTATTAATCCAATTTTGTGGGAGTACATATGTATTTATTCTAATAGCTTGTAAACTCAGGAATAATCCTCAAAATGATCCAAAACAAATTTACCCAAGTATTATACTTCATTTGTAATATAAGATATCCTAAGAAACTTTAGAATTCCACATAAACTACCATTTTAAGGTTGTGGCTACTCATGAAACCAAAAAACTACCCAGGCCTTATGTTTCATTTTTCCAGCCAAGACAAGTTATACATTTTTTTTGAGTAAAGGAATATAGTGTCTGGTTATAAGAAAACTTGGATTAAAATTCCAACTTCACCTCATATTAGCTATGTAAACTTTGACAGGTTATTTATCCTCTTTAGGGCTTAGTGTTCTTATGTATGAAATAAGTATAATGATAAGAAACCCATTGATTTGTTGTGAAGCTGAGATGAAGTAATGTTCGTATTAAGGACTTTTTAGGTTAGGTTGAGTGCTGGCTACATGTTAAGCACCATACTAAGCAATATCCTTAATTCATAACATGCTTAATATTGTTTTTAAAAAGTTTACTTTAAGCTCTTAGACACCTCACTGTAATATCATTCACCCTAAAGAAAAGCTTGAGATACTGCAATCCTCTTTGGGATCCTGGAACAGAAAAAGGTTGTTAAGTGGAAAAACCCATGAAATCTCAATAAAGTCTGAAGTTAATAGTAATATACCTGTGTTGGTTTCGTAGTTTTGACATATGTACCATGGTAAAGTAAAATGTTAACATTAGGGGAACTGAAACCGTGAGGTGTATACGAGAACTCCCTGTACTAACTGTGCAACTTTTCTGTAAATCAAACTATTCCAAAATAAAAAGTTTATTTTAAAAACTCATCCAAAGAGAATTAATTACAAGATACCAAAGGAACCTCACTATAAGGTAGTTTCATGCCAAAGGCAGCCTCGTAATGATTGTGACATCTATGGATATTTTATGCATCATGAACACAGGCACACACTGAGCCACGGATCCACTTGATTATGTCCTCATACTCTGATTTTACTTCTCTGTCAGTCTTTTATTCCCTTCTCTTTGTGGTTGCCACCCTAAATTTACCACTCCCTTCTCCTCTTAGAGGGCAAAGCAAGAAAAGACATAAAATAAAAAGCTTTAAAAATCAAGGAATATGCTGGGCGCGGTGGCTCATGCCTGTAATCCCAGCACTTTGGGAGGCTGAGGCGGGTGGATCATGAGGTCGGGAGTTCGAGACCAGCCTGACCAACATGGAAAAGCCCCGTCTCTACTAAAAATACAAAATTAGCCGGGCCTGGTGGTGAATGCCTATAATCCCAGTTACTTAGGAGGCTGAGGCAGGAGAACTGCTTGAACCTGGGAGGCGGAGGTTGTGGTGAGCAGAGATTGTGCATTGCACTCCAGCCTGGGCAACAAGAGCGAAACTCCACCAAAAAAATAAAAAATAAAAAAAAATCAAGGCATAAGGATTGGTTACTGGCAGAGTAACTATCATTCCCATGCCAAACTGCTTTAATATAATTTTAATTTTTTATTCATGTGCATTCAGATACTAGCTTCAAAAGAAAGAAAGGAAAAAGGGAGGGCAGGAATAAAAGAAAAACCACTGATCCTTATACTAACAATGAAAAAATGTGATTCAAACAAAAATGATATAAAATGTGATTCAAACAAAAATGAGATCAAATGTATCCTTCACCATATCTTATATGGAGACTTAAAAACCACCCACAGTTCTACAGGAAAACTTGGACGTGAATACTGCTTAGACTGAAAACAGATGAACGAGAACTGTGTATAAGTATAAAATGAGTTATCTTTCAGCCTAGCATATCTCAGTACTGCTGGTATGGTATTGTATGACACACATTTACTTTAAAATTATTACTTATGTTTACTTCCATATGTAAACAGAAATTTGTTTTTGTTTCATTTTATTTTTTGAAAATTGTGTGACAACTCTAGAACTCAGTGGAAGTAGCTAAGGACTGCTTTGTGAATGTTTTGCCCTAGGCCTGTCACTTTTCTTCTGGGCAGCAAAATTATAAGTCCTGCATTAAGGGATACTATCATAGCAATCTGTCAGTTGCAGTGATGCTATTCAATGCTGAGGTTGGAGATTCTCTCCAACCCCCTGGCAGAGGGGCCTCTACCTCTGCCCCTGCTCACTGATCAGACTGCTTTTCAGGCCAGGAACCTGCCTCAGAATTCTCAACCAGAAGTCCAGTCAGCCATAGCCACTCTCACACTTCCTGAATTGGGAAATAACTTCATGAAACCTACATGCCATCCTTGATCTGTGCCATTCACTATTAATAAGGAAAGAAAAGGTCGTATTTAAGTGTTATTGCTCTATTTCTATGTATGCATTTGAAGAAATATCTCATTAAGTCAAGATAAAATCAAAGAGAAAAATAAATGAAAAGGCCAAAAGAAGGTAACAAGATCAAAACAAATAAAGGGTTCTGATAACTTAAAAAAAAAAGTGAGTTAAGTCACAACTTACTTGTGAGAAAAGAACTTACCCATTGCCGCAAGGTCTTCATTGAGCTCCTGAAGCCAGAAGATGTCCATGTCATCTAGGTCATAACGGCAAACAGATGCTGCCAGCTCCATGATGTTGATGTAGCCAGGCTCTGTGGTGTCTGGGCTGGAGCAGTGAATATACTTCCGGGGTCGGATAAACAGAACGTCCTTTACCTTCTCAGCTATAATCCTAGAAAAGCAAGAGAAAGACAATGATAACGATCAACAAATGACAGATTCCAGGCACTGAATGGATGGCTAAATGCCCTCTGGGAGGTATGGAGGATTCCTTTCTAAAAAGCAAATGGTTCTACAAATTTAGTTTTGTCATCTGCTGTTAACTCACTGACTGCTAACAATATTCTTTATTCACCCTCATGGATCCTGGTTCCCATCATTCTAATTTTTAAAAAAAAATTTATAGACAATGTCTTGCTCAACCACCCAGGCTGGAATGCAGTGGCAGGATAACAGCTTACCACAGCCTTGAACTCCTGGGCTCCAGTGATCCTCCTGCCTCAGCTTCTCAAGTAGCTGAGACTACAGGTACATGCCATTATGCCAGGCTAATGTTCAAAAAATATATATATTTTTTTGGTAAGAGATGAGGTCTCACTACATTGCCCAGGCTAGTCTTGAATTCTTGGCCTTAAGCAATCCTTCTGACTTGGCTTCCTAAAATGCGGGGATTACCGGTGTGAGCCACCATGCCCGGCCCATTCATTCTAATAAACTGTTGTCACGTTAGTGTGTTCTTGGTACAATGGCCACCAAATTTATTTAGAAGAAGAAACTTGGGAGGGGGCAATATCTGCACAAAGGCACAGCCACATCTCATACCAAAGATATATTTCAGCCAAATTAATGATTTTCTGCCATGGAATACTGGATGGTGGTATAGAACACAGGCTTTAGTCTCACATAGGCTTGTTTTTTTTCTGTCACTCACTCACATGGTGATCTCAGGCTATTACTTACTTTAATTCATTTATTGATTTAGAGATGGAGTCTCGCTTTGTTGCCCAGGCTGGAGTGCAGTGGTGTGGTCTTGGCTCACTGCAACCTCCACCTCCCAGGTTCAAGTGATTCTCCTGTCTCACCCTCCTGAGTAGCTGGGATTACAGGCACCTGCTACCAAGCCTGGCTAATTTTTTTGTATTTTTGGTAGAGACGGGGTTTCACCATGTTGGCCAAGGCTGGTCTAGAACTCCTGACCTTGTGATCTGCCCGCCTCGGCCTCCCAAAGTGTTGGGGTTACAGGTGTGAGCCACCACGCCCAGCCACTTAAGGTTCAATTTTCTTAGCTAAAAAGTAAGGATAATGATCATTAAATATAATAAAAATAATATCTAGCAAAGACATGGAATCAACCTAAATGCACATCAATGACAGACTGGATAAAGAAAATGTGGTACATATACACCATGGAATACTATGCAGCCATAAAAAGAAATGAGATCATGTCCTTTGTAGGGACATGGATGGAGTTGGAAGCCATTATCTTCAGCAAACTAACGGAGGAACAGAAAACTAAAATCTGCATGATGTCACTTATAAGTGGGAGCTGAATGGTGAAAATACATGAACACATGGTGAGGGGAACAACACACACTGCAGCCTGTTAGTGAGGGGAGAGAGAGCATCAGGAAGAATAGCTAAGGGATGCTGGGCTTAATACCTAGGTGATGGGATGATCTGTGTAGCAAACCACCATGGCACATGTTTACCTATGTAACAAACCTGTACATCCTGCTCATGTACCCTTGAACTTAAAATAAAAGTTGAAGGGAAAAAATGTCAAATTTGTAGGACTATTATGACAATTATATAGAAAAAAACAGATAAAAGTGTTTGGCCTAGTGTACAGTAAAAATAGATACTCAATAATATCATTGTTGTTGTTTTTATATTCCTTATTATTTTCACTATTTATGCAAATGAATTAAAGCCAAGAGGCCATGGAGCTATACACACTCAATCAATTTCTCAACCAAAAACCACAGCAACCATAAATCTAAGCCCAAGCAGATTGATATTTCCCTTCACCCTTCCTGACATCCAAGAGCTCAAGGCAAGGAAACCAAGCAAGAGAAAAACAAAAGTTTTTCATGCCAACAACTTATTATTGGTGGTTTAAATACTCCATGAGGCCTCAGAAAATTTAATCAAGAGAAAAATCTGTATTATTCTGTGGCCATCTAAAAAAAGAAATAAACACACGTATATCATCATAAAATAATGAAAATCATTTCTCTGGAAGGCTTCTGGAGCCAGTTTCTTTACTCTAGAGTTATCACATATATATGGAAGGATTTATACACATAAACATATTCCTGTGAATATGCATAAAATATATACAGGCATAGTCTACCCTATAAATGTAGAGAATACTGTCTCCTAAGAATTATTCCAAAGGCCTATGATTCCAAATAATGAACCTGAATAAAGCTAGTAACAACCACACACATTTGCACATTTTAATTTTTCTACCATACGGAGTTTTTAAAGCCAAAGGCAACAAATATTTGAGGAAAAATGCAGAAATCTCAAATATTAATTGAAACTAAAATTTTGGGAATTGCTGTTAGAGGCCTGCTTCCAATTGAAACATACCCAACTAAAAAGGGCAGGACAGACATATGAATTCTTCAGAGACTATGAGATTAAATATGTCATGTTTCTTTGGTGCATGGCCTAGAAGGTAATTACAGAATATCCAATTTTTTGTCAAGAGTCATCTTTTTCTAAAAGGAAGACCATTTTGCTAACTATTCATCTTAACTGCCTCAAATTCTACATGAAACAAGGTAAACTATAAATGTTTTTCTATACTAATATGCTCATTAAGCTTCTGGAAGAAAACAGAGGGGAATGTATTTATGACCCTGGGGCAGGCAAAGATATTTTAAATAAGACACAAAAGCCATTAACAAAGGAAGAGACTGAAAAATGAAACTAGAACTTCTTGTTATCAAAAGATACAATTAATCCATGGGACAGGAGAAGATATTTGCAATTACACATAGACAACAAAGGACTTACATCTACAATATATTATAAACTCTTACAAATTAATTAGAAAAAGACAACCCAATTAAAAGCTGGGCAAAAACCTTAAATAAATACTTCGCAAATAAGGCTATCCAGGTGCCAAATAAACATTTAAAAGGTTCTCAACCTCATTAGTTATCACGAAAATGCAAACGGAAATTATAATCACTATTATCTACCACAATAAACTTAAAAAGATTGTCCAGAAATTGAAAATACTAAATGTTAGTAAGGAAATGGAGCAAATAGATCTCTCTTATGCTGCTGGTGGGAGTGTGAATTCCCACAACCACTTTGGCAGCAGATATTATAGCTGAACATACACATACCCATGATCTAGCAAATCCACACTAGGTATATACTTAGCAAAAATGTACATACATGTATACCAAATGATGAATAAAAAGGCTCATATCAGCATTTTTACAGAAGGTAAAAATTGGAAACAACCAAAATATGTATCAAGAGCAGAATAAAAAACGTGGCATATCACACAATGCATGACACAGAAGTGAAAATTAATGAATTACTACATGCAACACCACAGATGGATTGCACAATTGTAATGATGAGCAAAACAATCCAGTCTCAAATAATTGTACACTGTAGGAGTCTGTTCATAGAAAGTTCAAAAACTGGCAAAACTGTTACCTAGAGTGAGGGAGGTCAGTTACTAGCAGGGAGAAGAAGGGATTCTGGGGTGTTAGTAATATCTTTCCTTTTTTTGAGGCAGTTCTCAGTGGCATGACCACGGCTCACTTGCAGCCTCAACCTCCTGGGCTCAAGTGATCCTGCCACCTCAGTCTCCTGAGTAGCTGAAACTATAGGTGCACACCACGATGGCTAGTTTTAAAATCTTCTATAGAGATGGGGGTCTCACTGTGTTGCCCAGGCTAGTCCTGAACTCCTGGGCTCAAGTGACCCTCCCATCTTGGCCTTACAAAGTGCTTGTATTACAGGTATGAGCCACTGTGCCCAGCCACATTTCCTGATCTTGGTGGAAGATAAATGAGTGCATTTAATTTTTGAAAATTCACTGAGCTGTACAGCTTTGTGGACTCTTCTGTGTGGATATTATACTTCAATGCAAAATTTACAATAATGATAACGACAGCGATGTCATCTCACTCATCCTTCCTCATGTATCTTGAACCAAAGGTCTGCATCTAAGGACTAAGTCCATGACAATAAATTATATATTAAAACAGTAACACCAAATGCAAGGAAATACGCGGGTAAAAGATGAAGTTAATGTAAACTCACAAGGAGAAATTACTGTATTTGAAATGATAGAGGGGAAGGGCTTTGAGAATTAGTGAAAAAATATGTTTGGGTTTTAAAAATGCAGCTTCAATATCTTCGAGTATATGTAACATTGCTAAAGCTGGAGGAAATCCCAGGATTATCCCCCTGGATGATTTTCTTTCTTGGCTATGTACTATGGATAGACACACTTTTTTTTTTTTTTTTTTTTTTTCTGAGACCGAGTCACACCCTTGTTTCCCAGGCTGGAGTGCAGCTGTGTGATCTCAGCTTACTGCAACCTTGGCCTCCTGGATTGAAGTGATTCTCCTGCCTCAGCCTCCCGAGTAGCTGGGATTACAGGCGCCTGCCAACATGCCCGGCTAATTTCTGTATTTTTAGTAGAGATGGGGTTTTGCCATGTTGGCCAGGCTGGTCTCAAACTCCTGACCTCAGGTGATCCACCTGCCTCGGCCTCCCAAAGTGCCGGGATTACAAGTGTGAGCCACCGTGCCCAGCCTTTAAATGGTCACTAGACTATTGACCAAATCAGCAAAAGCTCACAAGCCTAGAGGTATGAACAATTTTGTTAGGATGAGGTAACCTCAACTTTCAATTTGGATGCTTGAGTGTTACTGAATGTTGTAATAACTTTCCAGATGACTAGCCTTCGGTGAAAGGACCCACAATCACACCTGCTCTCCAGGCAAGGCCAGTGGCTGGAACACTACTACCTCCTGCCCTTGTGGATACTGTTGTGCCAACTAAGGAGGCAATATAAAGGTAACTGCCATCACTCTAACCTGATATATGGCCTCCTCCAGTGTCTTATGTATGGAGACCCCTCAGTGTCCCCTCAGTTAATCTAAATATTTGGCAGGTAGAGACTATGCTGCATTTCCTAATAAGTGGATTAGAATCATTTGTGAACACTGCAGAAACTGCATAAAACCAAAACCATAGGTTTTGTAAAGGTTTGAAATAAATGCCTTACAAATGAACTAGATAGAGCTGGGTGTGGTGCTATGCTTCTGTAGTCCCAGCTACTCAAGAGGCTGAGGCAGGAAGATCACTTGAGCCCAGGAATTTGAGGCTGTAGTGAGCTATGATTATACCACTGCACTCCAGCCTGGGTGACAGAGTGCGACCCTATCTCTAAACACACAAATAAAACTAACTAGATAGTAGTTACTGTAATAACAACTCTAGGAATAGTTTCCCAAGATGCCACTCTGGGATAACCACTTTTCTCCAAGCCTCCATGACTCAATCTATAAAACAAAGGACAATTATAACCCTTGTGACAGATGGTATTTTCCAAATCCCACATTATTCCATAATGTTACTTTGTCACCTTCATCAAGTAATGAAGTCTATCTCCTTTCCCCTTAAATAGGGGAGGGCTTGTGATGGTTTTGACCAATAGAAGTGATGCCATGAGAACTGCAAGGCTGAGTCATAAAATGGAATGTAGCTCCCTCCTGGTTTGCAGGAACACATGAACTTGGAGCCCTGTGCCTGAAGCCTGTAAGAAATCTGACTATGCTGAGGTTGTTAGGTTATGAGGAAGCCAAACTAATGGAAAGGCCACATGTAGTCTATGTTATCTAAGCCCAGGGATGGGCTGTTAAACAGATATTCGGTAAATAAGCCTTCAGTTGATTCCAGTACCCAGCTGTTGGGCCACTCTCCAACTTTGTCTTCCTTGATCAGGCCCTAGACATATCATGGAGCAGAGAGAAGCCATCCCCACTGTGCCCTATCTGATTTCCTGACCCACAGAATCAATGAGTATGATAACATAGTTGCTCTAAGCTGCTAAGTTTGGGGGCAATTTATCATCAGCAACAGTAACTGGAAGAACTGCAAAAGGGTTGTTTTAAATTTTAAATAAGATAAATGTGTGTGAAAATGCTCTGTACATTGTGCTCCTTACTGAATTTTCATAATTGAAAGTAAAAGCGGTAGAATGCTACTGCCTAAAATGGGATGAAAAACGAGGTGTGGGAAGAAGGAGATGGGATGAGGAGAGCAAAGGGAGATGGGACAGGCCTAGATGACCAAATACAGCAGTGGAGTAGGAGGCAGGCATGTGTTCCAATATATCACTAGGGACTGTTCTTTTGACTTCTTATATGAAATATGGATGTATTTTGAAAGTAGAGTTAACAGGATCTCCTGTTATATTGAATATGGGATAATAGACAACGAAGAATCAAAGATGACTAAGAATTTTGGCTTAAAAAAGACAGTTACAACAGGGAGGATAGATTTTTCTATCAGCTAAACCTAGAAAACTACAAATAGAACTGGTTTGGGAAGCTCAGTAGTTCAGTTTGGGACACTTTTAGTCTGAGATGCCTACTGGACATCCAAGTGGAACTGTTGAACTGGCAGTTGTATATTTCAGTCTAGAGTTTAGTAAAGAAAGTACTAATTTCCATAGCCCAATAAGTCCAGAGTTTACATTGCAAGGGGAAATAAGGGCTTATCTATAGCCAATCATTTCTTCTTTCAGTTTTATTAACAATGCAGAAGTATATATTGTTAAGTGAAAAAAAGCAAGTTATAGAATAATCCCATTTATTTATATATACATACATGTGTGTGTATAAGCATACAATACACAGTTAATGTTTTGTTTTCTGATTGTTTTCATTTGTGTAAGTCAATAGTTCATCCGTAATTTAAAAAACATACACACATGCACACACACACAGTAAAACATCATTAATCACTGTGTATTATACAACTTATAATGTATGTTTGCTTTCAACAAAAAATGAAGCATTGTTTTCCTTCCATTGGAATCTTACTGCAATAGAAATTGATTAAAATATATAAATGAATACTCAAAAAGAAGTATCTGAAGCTTGCTGTTAATGACTCAAAATCATTCAGTCTACCTAGAGACATATAATAGGGTTAATACCATCTTTATTTGTTGAACTCACTTTCAAAAAATTTCTTTTGGTAGTCAATACTTACCTAAACAGCTGTAATTTACAGTGCAAGCTGGCTCTGTAATCTCTGTACCCCTCCCCTCATTCACCACATATATACGCTATACTGAACTAACAGGAAAACGGCAGAAAGGACAGTGAAACAGATGGCAAAACCTCATCTGAAAGCCAGAACAAAGATTCTGAAAGGATGTGCTCTGTCTACTCTTGTATTTCCCTCATCCCTTTTCAATTACTATAGCATGAGTAGAATAATTCTAGCACTCAAGGATCAAATCAATTAATATGTGTTTGTGTGTGTGTGTGTGTGTGTGTGTGTGTATGTATGTATATAAAATTACTGCTCTAAGTTCATTAGGAAATAAAGTGCTAAAGCGTTTTGATAACCTTATAAATTAGGTAATAAATAAAAAGCAAGTGTGTACGTTAGTCTTATTAGTAAAGTTTCTTTAGCTGACTAATCTGTCTATAGGCAACAAAACAAATATCTTAAGACAGGCATGGTAGCTTGCTCCTTCCTGTAGTTCCAGCTCACCAGGAGGTTGAGGTAGGAGGATAGCTTGAGCCTAGGAGTTTGAATCTAGCCTGGGCAACATAGTGAGACCTGTCTCTACAATAGCAAAGACTTGGAACCAACCCAAATGCCCATCAATGATAGACTGGATAAAGAAAATGTGGCACATATACACCATGGAATACCATGCAGCCATTAAAAAAGGATGAGTTCATGCCCTTTGCAGGGACATGATGAATCTGGAAACCATCATCCTCAGCAAACTCATACAAGAACAGAAAACCAAACACCACATGTTCTCATTCCTAAGTGGGTGTTGAACAATGAGAACACATGGACACAGGGAGGGGAACATCACACACCAGGGCCTGTTGTGGGGTGGGGGGGTCTCGGGGAGGGATAGCAGGAGGTGGGGGGATTTGGGAGGGATAACATTAGGACAAATACCTAATGTCGTTGACGGGGGGATGGATGCAGCAAACCACTATGGCATGTGCATACCTATATAACAATCCTGCATGATCTGCACATGTACACCAGAACTTAAAAGTATAATAATAATAAAAAAGAAATAGTTTAAAGACAATTACTTTTTTTTTTTGAGGCGGAGTCTTGCTCTGTCACCCAGGCTAGAGTGCAATGGCGCTATCTCGGCTCACTGTAACCTCTGCCTCCCGAGTTCTAGCGATTCTCCTGCCTAGCCTCCCGAGTAGCTAAGACTATAGGTGTCTACCACCATGCCCAGCTAATTTTTGTATTTTTAGTAGAGACAGGGTTTTACCATATTGGTCAGGCTGGTCTTGAACACCTGACCTCAGGAGATCCACCCACCATGGCCTCCCAAAGTGCTGAGATTATAGGCATAAGCCACTGCGCCCTGCCGACAATTACTTTTATTCTCTCTCTTATTTACCATTTTCTCCATTGAGGGAGGGTTACGTGAAATGATAGTATATCTTTAGAAAAGTCCTATGTTGCGCTATTTCTTATTTGGAAATAGAGAATGCCACTGCCTTCAAAGCCTGGCCCATTCTTACTACCCAACATGCTTAATAAGCAGCACAGAAACAAGAAAGCCCACTGTGATCAGAGAGAGAATGAGAGCCACATTGTACCACTGATATACCATACGGCTGCAAATCTAAAGGCTCTGAAAGATGTCGCACTTGTATTAAGCCCTGAATACCTGCTTTCATTCCCAGTTCGAGTGTTTGAGCTATAATATATGGGCCATCCATTTATTAAAGGAAAGAGCTTACTTTGGCATGGGATAAATTGGTGCTTGTAGCAAGATGCTGTTTAACACAAAGGATGTTTCTTGAATTCCTTTCAGATCTGAGATCCACAGCTCAAGAGTGTTTGGTGTGTGTGTTTTAAAATTGCACAACTATTATACAATTCCTTTTCTTTAGCTGGCATGAGATGGATATTCCCATCTTCTCTTTGCTCCATTCTTTACTTCCTCAAAGCTGAGGCGGCAAAAACACTGCCAGCCTTATCCAGCTTTTCATGGAAAGCCGCCACTCTTAACTGGCGCCTAAATGCAATTTCAGACTGTCCCAGGAGACATTCATGCTTTGAGGTGAATTCATAACATTAGGGCCAACAAAGAAGTTAACACAAACTTTCACTGTTAAGGAAAAAGAAAGAGTCTGCAGGCTTACTGAAGGAGCTCTGCTTCTGTGAGTGCCTCTGTCCTCGGCTCGCCAGCGACCATGGCCAGTTCATCCTTCAGTTCCTGGATTTCCTTTTGTAGGCGTTTAATCACCTACAAATGGCAAACAGGCAGAGAAAAATCAACTTCTCATTAAGGTGAACTTGGTGACAGAGAACATACGGCTCTTAAAATTATCATCAATTTTATAGACACAAAAATGGGTAATGGTATAGAAAGTCAGCTTTGTTAAATCTTAATGTTTTGTCAAAATCATTCTAGAATTTGTTTAAAACAAATAAAACATGACTGGTGTAACTGGAACCCCCTAGTGTATCCCCCTTCCATTCTTCCTGGGGTGATCACTGTACTGCATTTAAGGAGTCTCATTTCTCTGTGTGTTTTCATACATTTACTCCATATGTATGTATGTACCCATAAATAATGTATTGCATCATTTTGCAAGCCTTAAACTTTACATAAATGTTCCATTACTGCATATATTTGCAACTTGTTTTTGTCCTTCACATTATGTTTTTAAGCTTATTTATATTGCTTCATGTGGCTCTAGTTCATTAATTTTCATGGATATATAGTATTTCAGTAAAGGAATATATCAGAATCTATTTGCCTCCTGTAAATGAACGTTTAGGATATTTACTTTTGCTATTATGAACAGTGTTGCTATGAACATTATGAATCTCTTCGGTTCGGGCACGTATGTAAGACTTTCTCTATAGTGTACACTTTAGAAGTAGGATTTCCTGGCTGGAGAGTATGTGCATCTTGCCTTTATTATATATTGTTTAATTGCTCATCAGAGAAGTTGCACAAATTTGTATTCCTATCAACTACAGATGTAAGTTCCTGTTTCCCACATTTTTATCACTATGTAATATTGACAGGTACTTTCATTTTGCCAGTCTGATAGGTGTAAAATGATATCTCATTTTGGTTCTAATTTGCATTTTTGTGATTATTTGTGAAGTTAATCATTTTTGCATATGTATATTGGCAGTTTGGGTTCTTTCTGGCTCAAATTATTTATTCACATTCTTGCCCGTGTTTCAATTTACTTGTTTTCCTTTCCTTATTGATATGCTAGCTTCTTTCTATATTCTAGATGTGAATCCTTTGTTAGTTTTAAGCAGTGCACCTGTTTTCTCTCAATCTGTCATGTTTTTCACTTTGTGATGTTCTTTTTGTTAAATGAAAGTTCTGAATTTCAATATAATCTAATTAGCATTTTTATGGGTTGTTTCCTCTATGGGTTGTACTTTTGTGTCATTTTAAAGAAAATCTATCTTATCCTAAATCATAGGAATATATTCTTATATGATCTTTTAAAAGTGTTAAAGGTTTGATTTTTCACATTTAGGTAGATTTTATTTTGTATAAGGTATAAAATAGGAACCAAATTTTAATTTATTTTAAATGGCTAGCCATACAAGATTTGCTATTATAATTACATTACATAACATGTTTATATATATAAAAGTGTCTGTTTCTGGGCTACTGGTTAAAAACATTTGTTTATTTACCATATATGGCAATACCACACTGATTTAATTACTAAATCCTAAGAAAGTTGGCATCTAGGTAAGATAAGCCCCTTTCATCTTGTTCTTTTCCAAAATAGACTTGGCTATTCTTGGCCATTTGCTCTTCCATGTAAATTTTAGACCCAACTTGTCAAATTCTACCAAAGGCTCTCCTCAAATTTTAACTGGAATTATTACATTTAATTAAAAGGTTAATTTGGTAGGACATCAAATTAATGATATTAAATTATCCCATCCATAAACATGGTACAGCTTTCCACTGATTCCTTTCAATAAGGATTTATAATTTTCTTTATAAATATCTTACATGTCTTCAATTATATTTTCTATCAGGAGTTTAAAAGTTTTTGTTGATACCGTAAACAGAATTTTTATAAAATTATATATTCTAATTGTTGGTTTCTGGAATATAGGAAAGGCAACTCATTTTTATGTATGGATTATATAACAAATAATTTTCTGAAACTCTGGGGGTTCCATTTATCATTAAATACTCTTGGATGTTCTATATAAGCAATAAAATTGTCTGCAAGTAATGACATGATTTTCTTCTTTTCTAATTCTTATACAATTTATATCTTGTTATTGTCTCATTTTCCTAGCTAGGACTTCCAAGTTCAATTCTTAAGACACTTCTGTCTTATTTCTTCTAACATTTCACCTTTAAATGATGTTTACTATAGTTTTTGGTTGATACCCTTGTTCAGTTTAAAGATGTTCACTTATATTCATAGTTTGATGTGTCTTTTCAAAGTATGGTTGAATATTGAATATGCTCAAACACTTTTTCTGCAACTAGAGATGAAATAATATAATTTCTCTCTTTAAGCTCTGAATGTGATAAATTATACTAATTCATGTGATTAGTATTTTAGTATAAACCATCTCAGGTATGCAAAATAGTGTAAAAGAATACCTTGAACCCACTACTTAGCTTAAGTGAACATCCAGGTACCCACTACTTAAGAAATAGAACATTACAGACCTGTTTGAAGACCTCACCCCTACATTGTCTTCCCTGAATGAATTCCCCATTACCATTAACCTAAATTTGGTTTTAATTGTTCCCATTTTTTTCTTATACTATACATTGATAGATTTTCTAATGATAGATTGCCTTGAATTCCCAGAATAAACCCAACTTGGTCATGATACCACATGTCATACTAATAATCTTCCTATCATAATGCAAAATTGGCAGACTTGATCCAGTTTTTATTCTTCCTTGAATATTTGGTATTACTCAAAACTTGAAAGAAAAACACCATAGGATCTGGTCCTTCCTTCCTTCCTCTCAGTAGCTTTACTCATTATACTAAAAGTGTTAGTAAATTTGAACTTCAAATCTATGTGAGGTGGAGCTAGGTTTCAAATGTTCAGAGAAACTACTTTTTTTCTACCTAGTGTCCAGTCTAAAGGGGACAAGCTTCCCTGACATCTCCATGTGGTAGTGCATAGATTGTTTCCTTTTCTAGTTCTCCCTTTCACTGGTTTTATTTTGGGGAAAGGAGAGGATGTCTTAGGGTCAGTACCCATCTTGCAACATCCCAGGGCTTTAATCTCTGTTCCTTTGCTACAACCTCCTTTACATCTCCACTCCAGGACAACTGCAGCCTCTGCTTAGTTTCTGGGACCTGGAGAATTCCCTTACTTCCTTTCATCCTTACATATGTATTTCAAAGATGCTTGGGTATACAAGTGAGTTTCAGATTATTTGGACCATATCAAGAGGACCAGCAGTCCCAAAGAACATGATATTGAGTATTTTGAACAGCTCAGTGCTCCTAGAATTTTACTGAAATGTACAGGATCATGTGGGTTTTGTTTGCTTCTGTTTTTACAAAAGATATTCTTAGGATCATCAATCTAACACAGAATGAAAATCCTGAGACAGTCACTACATTGGCAGCCTTCTCTATTAAACTAATATTGATGTCATATTCTATTTTTACTAAGGCTTTTAAAGTCAAATCTAATACCAAATTATCTTCCTGTCTTATTGAATAAAAATCTCAAAACTAAGCCAAGTTTTTGTGGTTCTGAGATGACTGCATTATGCCTCCCATCCAGTTACTGAAGGGACCCTGGCATTAGAGGCCTCCTTAGGAGATTTGAGCTCATGCCCTATCACCACAGGCTCTGGCCTTGTTCATAGTTCTTTTATCATTTTGATTCTTTGAGGCACCAATACTTTCAAAGGAAGCAGAGCAACTCCTTGGTGATCATGATCATATAGGCTGGCTCTATATTTCCCATTAAATTTTGACAGTAAGATATAGGAAATGCCACCCAAGTTTTGTCTTGAGTGGTTTGTAGGACAAATTCTCAATTGTCACTTGTGCCTCAGACAAGCTCTGTATATAAAATGACTGACAGTAATGTCAGTTTTTAGAAGCAATTATAAAAGAGACCAGGAACCAACACTTGTCAATTACCAGATTAGTCTGCACGAGGAAGACCTCAATATTTGTTCAATTATCAGCTATTAGCTTTTGATTCCTGATTTTCCTTTTCTTCAAAACTCTCATAGACCTATATCAAACACATGATAATGTTTACCTTTCTTCAAATTCTTCACGTTCCTTCAAAGGAAAGTCTCTAGCCAAGTGCAAAACAACAACAACAACAACAACAACAAAAAACCCAAAACAAAAACCCTCCAATGTGTGTAATATGTTTATTTTCCTTAAATTATGACCTAATTTTTGTCCTGGGGCCAATAACTTTAACTCTTATTGAGCACTGTAATGCTATCAGGGTGCTGGAAGGGTAGGGACAGCAACAAAATTCACCCTAGGAGTTCAGTTCCACTTGAATCATGCCTTTTCATTCTGTCTCCTTTCTCCAGCAGGAACACTGTGTGCTGCTGATTCCTGACTAGGGCATGGAATAGCATCTATCCTGAAATAGATCCTGCCTCACTCATTGGTTTCTCCAGAAGAGAACTCCATCAGAGGAATGTGGTGCTTTCTGAGGCAAGCCAAATAAAACAGATAGCCTCATTATTCCTTTGTCCTCCTTTCCCTCTGTACTTCCATGGGGAGAAAGAGGAGAAAAGACAAATAAGAGGAAGTAATTATGGGAAATAACAACTTTGATAATTTTTTTGGATTTGGGAAATTTGTAAATGAAACACTGTTGGTAAGATTTCACATATTTTTTTTTATATATAATGCAGATTACTAAACCCACACTAGCTTATTTACTAGAGAAATAAGAAAAACTGAGTGATTTGAAAAATAATGTAACATTAATTATGGATTTTGACACAATTGAGGTATTTTATTTTAACATTTTCAATGTTGGCATAAATGGATTCAGTGTTGTATTTCATTTACAGAAAACTAACAAAATAGAGAATAGAAAACGTCTGTATTTATGATGAGCTAAATTATTACCATGTAAATTTTTGTTTGTTTTTTTTTTTTTTTTTTGCTTAAAAACAGTGCTTTGATAAAGCAGGATTTATTGTTATAAAACTAGAAGTTTGACTGTTGTTCCATGGATCAAACCAATGATGAATTTTTTAAAACTCTAGAACAGGAGAGATCCAAGATGGTCGATTAACAACACCTCAGTATTGTAGCTCCCAGTGAAAGCGCAGACAGCGAGTGGACGCCGCACTTTCAGACGAATTTTTGTTGCCCACAGACTGGGAGATTCCCGGCGGAGGAGCCACACAGGTCGCCAGCGCGATTTTTTTGGCCAGCGCGGCTATTTTGCCGGTGCCCCGGCACGGTGCTTCTCGGTGCGGAGCATACGGGACGGGGTGCCCTTTGAGTCCGGCTCCGGCTGGTCCCATCCCTACAAGGAGAACAGCAATTGGAAGCGCTGAGGACTGAGAGTTTCACAGTAAGCACAGCTGAACCAGGAAGGTCCAGCTCTGCGGGGAAGGGGCGTCCGCCAAAGGAAAACTAAGAAACAGAAAAAACCTCATCACCGGGCGGAGAGATCCAAGATGGCCAATTAACAACAGCTCAGGATTGTAGCTCCCAGTGAAAGCACAGAGAGCAAGTGGACGCCGCAATTTCAGACGAATTTCTGTGGACCACAAACTGGGAGATTCCCGGCGGAGGAGCCACAGGTGTCGCCAGCGCGACTCTTTTGGCCGGCACAGCTGTTTTGCCGGCGCCCCGGCGCGGTGCAGCGCTTCTCAGTGTGGAGTATACATGGCTGAGTGCCCTTTGAGTCAGGCTCGGCTGGTCCCATCCCCACAAGGAGAACAGCAATTGGAAGCGCTGAGGACGTGAGAGTTTCACAGTAAGCACAACTGAACCCGGGAAGGCCAAGCTCTGTGGGGAAGGGGCGTCCACCAAAGGAAAACCAGGAAACAGAAAAAACTTCATCACCAACAAGCCGGACATTCACTCAGACCCAATCTGAAAGTCGGCAATTACAAAGACGACAGGTGGATAAATCCACAAAAATGGGAAGAAACCAGTGCAAAAAGGCTGAGAACACCCGAAATCAGAATGCCTCTC
>CAUYLG010032509.1:0-69388 GCA_963573385.1 Cacajao melanocephalus | reverse complement strand
TGAAATGCAAATCAAAACTACATTGAGATACCATCTCACACCAGTTAGAATGGCGATCATTAAAAAATCTGGAGACAACAGATGCTGGAGAGGATGTGGAGAAATAAGAACACTTTTACACTGTTGGTGGGAGTGTAAATTAGTTCAACCATTGTGGAAGACAGTGGGGCGATTCCTCAAGGACCTAGAAATGGAAATTCCATTTGACCCAGCAATCCCATTACTGGGTATATACCCAAAGGATTATAAATCATTCTATTATAAAAACACATGCACATGTATGTTCGTTGCAGTGCTGTTTACAACAGCAAAGACCTAGAACCAACCCAAATGCCCATCAATGATAGACTGGACAAAGAAAATGTGGCACATATACACCATGGAATACTATGCAACCATAAAAAAATGACGAGTTCGTGTCCTTGGTAGAGGCATGGATGAATCTAGAAACCATCATTCTCAGCAAACTGACACAAGAACGGAAAACCAAACATGGTATGTTTTCACTCATAGGCAGGTAATGAACAATGAGAACACTTGGGCACAGGGAAGGGAACAACACTTACAGGGCTAGGTGGAGGCGGGGAGGGTAGGGGAGGGGAGACACAGCGGGGCGGGGAGGATGGGGAGGGATAACACCAGGAGAAATGCCTGATGTAGGCGACGGGGATTGGGGCGGATGGAGGCAGCAAACCATGACATGTATGTACCTATGCAACAATCCTGCAGGATGCAGGATATGCACATGTACCCCAGAGCCCAAAGTACAATAAAAAACAAATAAATCATAATTTTAAAAAGAAAGTATTTTTGAAGTCAATCACTGACCTCACCCGAGTCTGCTTCGCAGAAAGAAAATGTGCATGCACAAAACAAGAAGTCTTTCTCAAACACAAACACACAAAAAGCAACTCCCTGTGCTGAGAAGGAAGGAGCTAGACGCTGGGAACCAGGAACTGGAGTTGCTGGGAGGACAGGGGAAGAGGCATGAGGGCAGGTGTCTGAATAGGAACTGTTCTGCCACCATATCACCCCGGAGATGGAATGATAGGCATTATGCCTAATTTGCAAGGGGTGATTTTGAAAGCCACTGAGATCCCTCTCCCAGGCAGCCTGCAAAAGTAAGAGCTAGTGTGACAAGTGAGAGGTGGTTACTTGCAAGTCAACAACTAGCTCCTTTGCACACCAGTATACTTAAATTTAGTGGGTCACCTATGTCACTGAGTAAACTCCAGTGGACACCTGTGGGACACTTCCCTAGCGTCCCATTAGCAAGCTTCATAACTCCACCCTCAGGACTGGAGTGGAGATAATGGCAGGTAAATTAATGAGTACATCACAGTCCTCTAGCCACTGTGATTGGCTCATGGATAGGCATGTGACCTCATTTGGTCCAATCAGGGTGAACCTCAGCACTTTTACAGGAATGCTGTGACAAAAGTTTTTTCCTGCTGGATTCGGACCTGAAAGGACAAATAGCAGCCACCTCGGGACCATGAGGGTTGAGTGTATTTGAGAATGGGGTCAATGCAATAGAAACTGAACCAGGAGGAGAAGAGAGAGCTGAAACATCTTGACTTCATTTGAGCTGTATCTATGCCAGCCTTTTCCTAGATTGTTCACTTACATGAGATGGTAAAACTCTGGATTTTGCTTAAACCACTTTGAATTGGGTTTTCTGTTACTTTTAACCAAAAAAACTATTAAATAAATCAGAAATGCCTCTGCAATTATATACTACCCACCCCTAAAGGAGAAGGTTCTTTCAAGTGTAGACTCCTCCTCCTCAGTGTTATGCCAACAGTCCACACCATTTAACTAAAGTCACAGAAATGTATACACCAAAAGATCCAATAAAATGGAGTGAAATCCAGTTCTCTTAGAGACTTTGCTGCTTAGCATAGTGACAGATTCTACTCCCAGTGATATTACCCCTGGCTGGCAAGGAGGTCCCTCTGATTCCCTTTTACAATTGCATAACAATTATAAAGAAAATTCAAATGGAAGTTAAAGCATCCAGAAAAAAAAATAGAAAACCAGATTAAATGATTGAAACACAGAAGGCTAAGTAATGACAAGAGACTACATAATGCCATCATTAGGCCTCCTTCCATTTTTAACATGATTTCTCATTCAGCTTTTTTAAAAGACACAAATTTCCTCAACTCTAGGAATTTATTTTGTTTTGGGCACAGTGCTGTTTCCTGCAGAATCTGACCAACCAGGATAGAATGATGCTTAAAGAGCTCTAGATTTTTATATTATAACACATAAGTATGTGTAAGCTTCTTGATATCACTGATTTCTCACTGAGGTTCAGAACAGCTCAGCACACATACTAAGGGCTTTTAGGAGGTGTTCACCCTGACTAAGAAATAACGCCTAACTTTGATCAAAGTGTACTTTTTAAAAAAGTTCTTTATGATAAGCTTTGATTTGCTTCACAGAAACACCTCTGACTAGAAGGGCATCTGCTGAGGTTTGACATTTCATCTGCCCTGATCATTCATTCATTCATTCATTCATTCATTGTGCAGCACTGACTTCAAATAAAAAGAGCCATGCATGTCATTGGGCTTAGAATTGAATGTGAAACCATGATCCATGCAAGCTAAGGGTCAGGGAAGGAATGCCAGCTAGCCTCCCATGGGCAGCGGCTTAAGAACTGAAGAAAGCTGGTGGCTGAGTCAGGCCAGGGAGACCATTAAACCTCTGCTGCCCATGGGCCTCCCTCTTCCTGGCCTCCTGGATCAATGGATGGATTCTGACTGTGGAGACCCCCGTTCAGCCTCTTTTCATCTCCCTGGGGGTTATCTGAAGTGCTCCAGCCCCTTGATGAAAGCTTCCTTCTTGCACTGGGGACACCTTGGTCCCTCTAAAATCCCACCTGTCCTGTGGACCTCCATGGGTGTGGATTCTGAATTCCTTAAACACCAGCTCATTCACTCTAATTTTACAGGTGAAAGGAGCTGTTCTCTGTCCAAGCAGATAAAGGCCTCTGTGGGCTTGCCTCCCAGGCAGAATTCCAATTTCCTGGTCCATCAGAGGTCCTCATCTGCTCCTCTAGGAGAAAATTCTGACATAAAAGGGAGGAAAGAATCCCCCTCCATGTTTCCAGTGCCCACTGGTTATCACTAGCCCCGGTCAAGCCTTCTTATGGCTCCCAGGCCCATCTCACTTACTCAGAGCTCTGGACCCTAACATCCCAGTCTTCCTAAGACATTGCTTGAGCCATGGAATTTCCCTGTTCAAGGACCCACAGAGCTCCCTACTGGCTCCAATACAGAGTCGACATTCTTTGCCCAGGCTGAGAAAGACCTCTGTGGTTTGCTACTACCTTAAGTATGCAACCTTTCCCTCCTCTCATGGATCTCTTTGTGCTTTTATTCAACAAAAATACATTGACCACTGGAGTATTCGTTTGCTTGAGCTACTATAACAAAGTATTAGAGACCGACAACAGAAATGTATTGCCTCACAGTTCAGACAACTGGAAGTCTGAGGCCAAGTTGTTGGCAGGGTGGTTTTTTCCTGAGGCCTCCCTCTCTCCGTGGCTGGTAGATGACCGCCTATTTGCTGTGTTGTCACATGGGTCTTCCCTCTGTGTGTGTGTGTCTGTACCCTAATCTTCTTTTATAAGGACACCAGTCATATTGAATTAGGGGCCTCCATATGACCTGATTTTACCTTAATTACCTCTTCAGAGATTCTTTCTCCAAATATGGTCACATTCCAAGGTACTGGAGTTGGGGTGGCACCAGACAAAATTTGGGATGGGACACAATTCAGCCCTTAACAAGCTCCAATATGATGCCAGGGAATGGGAAAGGAAGGAGAAAAAGGGACACAGAAGGGGACAGAGATGGATAAAACATGGTCTCTCCTCGGCAGACAAAACCCCACTGTTCACACAGGAGGATGGCGTGACTTTCTCCTTGCTCTCCCAGCACCAGCTCCTGCCTCTGTTAAGCAGCCTCTGATGTTTCCCCCACTTCTCTATCTAGTCAGTCTTTCAAGGCACAGTCTCATCCCCTTTCTGTGGCTCACCCTCCCCGAGTCCTCCAGCAGACCACCTCCTCCCCGTGCTATCCTGACCACCCGGTAAAATTCTCCAGGGAGCACCTGCCTGGACGGTCTAGTGTGCAAGGCTGCGCATGGTAGGCACCAAGCCAATATTTCCTTCTCACGGAATAAAACACCTTTCTCCTTTTCTGCTCTCTCTCTGATAAAAGCCACCAAAAGACACTGGGGGTGTCTGGCTCCTCCACCACCTGTGTCTTTCAGATAAATATCACCAATTTCATCATGTTCTGGAATGCAAAGCCTTTCTTGTATCAGTAAGTAAAATCCCCAATCAGCATACCATAATTAAATACTCTTCTAAGCCTTATATTTTTACTCACTTTCTGCCCAAAATTACAAGTGTGAAAAATGAGATTTTACTGTCACTTTACATTTTATTTCTGTGTGGGACAGGAATGCCATCCTCCCTGATGTTAACCATGTCACACTGTAATGAGATCTCAGAAGGTGAAAAATAACCAGGGGCCTTTAAAACTTGATGCATCTTGAGGCCAGGCGCAGTGGCTCACACCTGTAATCCCATCACTTTGGGAGACCGAGGCAGGCGGATCACTAGAGGTCAGGAGTTCAAGACCAGTCTGGCTGATATGGGGTGAAACCCCATCTCTACTAAAGATACAAATATTAGCTAGGCAAAAAATTGGTGGCACACACCTGTAGTCCCAGCTCTTCGGGAGGTTGAGGCGCAAGAATCGCTCGAACCCAAGAGGCAGAGGTTGCAGTGAGCTGAAATGATGCTACTGCACTCCAGCCTGGGTGACTGAGCAAGGCTCTGCCTCTAAAAAAAGAACCCAAAAAACTTAATGCATCCTGAAATGTGAACAAATTGTCCTGTTTTACACTTTTCTCCTACTGTCGTCAGCAATAAGTGCTACCTGATATGTGTATCCAACGCTGTGCCCCTGCCCTTCCCTGCTGGCTAAACATCAGCTCTTCTTTGAACATGCCCTAGACTCACACAGACAGACCCTCAGAGGTCTTCTCTGTGCTCCCAGAATGCTTTGTTCAGAGTGTGGTTTAGTGGCATGGTAATTAAGAGTGTGCACTTTGGGATCTAACTGTTTGGCTTTAAATCTACCTGCTCTGTGACTTTAGACAAGTTACATAACCTCTCTGTGCCTCATTTTTCCTCAAAGCCACCAAAAAAGCCACTGAAGGGCATTGGAGGCATCTGGCTCCCAATGTGACGATGAAATGAGATAATTCAGGTAATTAACCTGGCCCAGAAGCTGGACCGTTTTTGGTCCCCAGGAAACATGAGTGTTAATATCCACATTATCTTTCCCGACTATCTGCCCTTCCAAACTGTGAACTTCCCAAGGGCAAGGGCACTATTCCTTAGGATAGCATGGTGCCTGGAACATAACAATCCCACAGCTAACGTTTGTGGAAATAAACACATGCAATGACTCAATTCTACTTTTAAAACTGGTTTTTCCTCCTTAATTTAAAATGTAATTTGCTCACCTTAAGACCTCAAAAAATATGTAACAAGAAGAGTAACACAGACCAATTAAAACTTTTAAGTTAACTAAATGAAACCCCAGCTCCAGTCTTTGGGCTTCATCCATAGGTTTTTCAGGGCAAACACCCACAAATGTCAAATAGATTTGCACGTGTGCCAATTATCTGCTTCTCACTGTTTCCCATAAAATAAATACTTTGAAATGCAAAGTTGACTGTGAAAAGTATACTAATTATAGAGAAGGAAAAGCAGTATCATGATGTTCATCCTGAGGCCAAATGAACAATGATCAAAAATTCCTGGAGGACACCTTCATTGGCAGCATATGCCACGTCTTTGTGGCTCTCCCAGCCAGCACCAAAGCCAGCCTCTAGGCTGTGAGGCTCACCTTAGCCTGAGTCACTATCCCCTACACTCCCTGAGAGTAGTTATGTTTTTATTATCTGGTAATTAAAGATAAAGCACAGTGTAAATTGAATTATGCATGTAAAAGAATTTGTACTGTTTATACCACAAGAGCCCCACCAATATCCTAGAATACATAAATGCGAGAGCCATTTGTGATTTTTGCTATTTACAAAGCCTGACAGGCAGGTGGATTTCAGCATCCCTGCCAACATGGTGGGATCTGAGGCAGCCCGGTGGGAACCACTCCTCAAGGAGAACATTCCCCTCTGTCTACCAGCAAAGATCCAGGCCAACTGCTGGCTGAAGAGGGAGTAAAAAGAAACATGGCTACGGAGGGCTTCTGCTCTTACAACCCTATAAGGAGAATTCATTTGACAGTGGAAAATCTGGTCCTTAGAGCAAGTGAGTCCTATATCAGCATATACTCCTGGTATTGTCCAGAAACAATAAATAGCTACTTAGAGACATTAGCTAGCCAAACATGGTAGAAGATACAAGATCACATAGTATTCAAATTATTGCTAATCAAAAATGCCTTGTAGTACTTTAGGGGTACAGAACAAACAGAGAAAAGGTGGTAGTCCACGGAGTGCCCTTTGTGACACCCAGAGCTAAGCCGTCCTCCGTAACAGGGCACCGTCGCAGCACTGCCCGTTGAGTGTTAGGCTCTGAAACACTCCAGCTGGCTCAGAAAATGACTCTTGGTCGGGGATGGAAATCAGAAGCTCTTTATTTTTTTATTTTTCATTCATTTATTTTTTTGAGACAAGATCTCACTGTGTCACCCAGGCTGGAGTGTACCCTCAACCTCCTGAGCTCAAATCATCCTCCCACCTCAGCCCCCAGAGTAGCTGGAATTACCACAGCTCTAGCTCTCTGTGTGTGTGTGTGTCTGTGTGTGTGTGTGTGTGTAGATGAGGTCTCACTATGTTGCCCAGGCTGGTCTTGAGCTCTTGGGCTCAAGCAGTCAGCCCACTTCAGCCTTCCAAAGTGCTAGCATTACTGGCCAGGATTAGTGGTGTGAGCCATTGCGCCTTGGCTAAGCCCTTCAGAAATAATATACTCCCATTTTTTGAGGTTTACCATGTCACAGAAGATGAGACCCCGCTGAGAGATTCAAATGTGCTTCAGAGAGAAAGGACAATGTGTGCTTCTCCACAGGGCAGACCAGGGAGCCTGCTGTCCGCCTGAGCTGCGGGTGCTGCAGCTGGTTTCACACTTGCTGCCCCCAGCCCCTGCCCCTGGCCAGACGTCAGCCTCTGTGGACGGCTGGAGGGCACCGTGCGTTGGTGCAGGCCTTCGTGGGCAGCAGCACTGACGTTAGGAAACAAGGCCCCACCCACACAGGCTGGGTTTCAGTTTCACCAGGCAGCAAACACCATTATGCAAATTATTTTCCTTGCTCAACTCCCCATCCCCCACCACTGTCTTACATATTCATTCTTCACTCTGAAGTTAATGTACACAAGAGGCCACCTAAGGATTTGCATCCTATTTACTTTAAAATGCCCAGGTGCAATTCTGAAACAAGATTCTCCTTTCAGAAGGGCAATCACGAATATAAAGTAGAGAATTAGTAGCAGTGTCAAGAGTAAAGCCCTGAGGCTAATACCAAACTTCTAACATAAATGGAGCGGTGAAAGGCACATGCCAAGAATTATATAAAAAGAAGGAGAAAGACAACTGGGGGGTGTGTTCCAGGCGTTCGATTTGGTCCAAGGGGAGCCAGGCCCACAGAGAGTGGACAGACAGCCTCGGGCCCCTTCAATCCTCGCTACACACGTCAAGAATCCTCGGGTCTCGTGGGGCTTAGGAAAACGAATGTGTAGTTCACATTCAGGTCACATTCTAGAAATTAGGGCATGCAGTCATTTTATCTGCATTATGTGTGATTCATTTGCAGTTTAACTCAAGTGATTTGAGGTACTGACTCAGACAAAAAAATTCCCAACCCAGAAACAGTGTTAGTAAAATTGCAAAGGGTGGGGTGTGTGGGGTGGGGTGCACAAAGCTATGCTTTCCTTTACTGTCATGGTAAATAAATTAGTTAGGGATATGTTTATATGAATTTAGACCTGAATAATTTCATTCAGCTGTAATCATTTTATTTATGAGATTCAGATCATCGTGATGAATAATTTTGCGGTTGTTTCTAAAGATGTCAAGGGTTTCTATCAGCAGATACACTGAAGGAACCATTTTTAGGATAGTAATTTCTATTTCCCTCAAAAACATTCTTCCTTGGTCCCCCACTTATACTCAGTTTCATTTTTCAAGACGGATTGCAAGGTTCGTGTAAAGCTCACAGCTGCAATGAAGTCACTGACAGCTCTGTGAATTACCCTGAGTGCAAAGACAAGCTAGTTCATTTATAAACAGCCTTTAAAATAATAGTAAACTAAACTGCAGGTGGGAAACCTTCATATGATAGAAACTACAGACACACTGTCCCTTCTCAGAAAGCCCTGAATAATAAGAAACAATACCAACAACTCCCTTAGTGACTTTTCACTCCACTTAAAACGGCCCTTATTAAGAGTGGTGGCCTCCGTCTTAACTCTAAGACCAACCAACTCAAATGTAAGTCAAGAACAAGAACATCCTTGTACTTCCTTGCAGAGATTCTGTGCAAACTCATAGGCAATTTGCACCTCTGTGAAAGGTCACGGCTAGAAGGCCAGGTTGAGGAAACTTGAACAGCTAAAATACACCTGGGCTGTCTGCTAGTTACCTTCCAGGCAGTCGCCTGAGCACCATGTCTGTGTGATGTGCAGAGCCATGAGATAGGATCTGTCTCCATTACAGATCATTAAAACCAAAGCTTCAGAGAGCTCCAGTAACTTGCCCCAGGAAAGCAATTGCTTCTGACCTTTGTGCACCATTATGTCTATAGGAGAACACCATATACACATGTTGCCCAACCTCTGAACATCATTTACTCAGGAATGGTTTCCCTTTCCCTGCCATGCACACACAGGCTTGTGGTTACCCAGTCCTTTTTGGTAGATGTGGATACATCTGCTGGGTTCAAGGGTGTGAGGTTAGAGATCTCATTGTTTCTGCACACCAAAACCATGTTCTCCAACAGCTCAGTCAATAAAAACAGCTGATATCAGGCCAGGGGTGGGCTCTTGCTTTAGGACTCTCTCTAATGTCTTGGACTGCAGAATAACCCTTACCCTTAACCTGGATAAGTATCTGAGAATGCGTGTCTCCTTCCCACTCTGCAGGCACTCTTGTCCTCTCTGTTCCCTTCCTTGTCTCCTGAGGAGCTTCCGGATTGCTGTTCTGTAGCCCTGGGCTGACATGGGGAAGGCAGAAGGGTCCCCTGCATTCCTGGCAGGAACATAAATGGGTCTGCCCACCAACTCCTATGAAATATTGCATACCTGTGCTTTAAGTTATGGGACCGTCAGTTCTGCTAGTCTCAGAGCCCACCAGGGAGGGCAACCCAGCTTTCACTGGACACCCAGGGACTTTCCCTGGAACCTGCTGCTATGAGTGTTTCTGCGGTGTAGACAAACAGTTCCCCTCCGACACCTAGCCACCAACCTACTCTCAAAGTGGGAAACAGCTTTCTAAGGACTCACATTAACCCATCTGGATAACCCAGGGTAATCTGGAGCAGAGTTCAAAACCACTGAACAGCTCAGATATGGTAGAAAATGCCTCTGATGGTTTTGGACATTGCTGCTGTTGCAACAGAGAAAGATCAAGCCCCATCACCTAGACAAGATTTCATTCTTTATGACAGAAAAGATAGTTTAGAATCCAACACCAATTATTCCCGGAGGTGAAAAAAATACCATTTGAAACATTACAAATTAAATTGAGTTCTATAAAATCCCCTTCCTCATCCCTTCCAAGGAGGGTGGATTCTGCAGATGTCAAGGGTGACTGTGACAGGTTTGAAGGGTGGGGAAGGGATCAGAGAAAACCAAGGAAAGAGCAACTGCCAGTCACCTAGGAAGAAAGAGAGACGCCTAGGTGGCAGGACCCCGAGTTGGGGAGAAAAAGAGAGACACAGAGGGCTGAGTCAGAGGGAGGCTACAGAGGGCTGTGCTGGGGAGAGATGGCAAGAGGCGAGGCTGCCTCAGGGAGAGGAAGCGCTGGAGGAGAGAAGGCCCAGGAGAGTTTCGGAGGCTCCGCCTGGCAGTGAGCAATAGCACCTCCTCCTCCTAGAAGTCAGGATTGTGCAGGAAACACTTTCCTACTTCTCAGTGGGTACTGGGAAGCTATGAACCCAGTCCAGGGTCAAGTGCCTGCACTGTCATGCAGCTCCTCTGACTCCGCAGCACATTCTAATCTCAGTCACTGTGCGTAGACTAGGCAATTTTGCCCCCTGCCCCAAATTCCTAATTGTAATAGGAAGTTAAACTGGAGCATTTTTTTTTAATTCCTCAAACAAGTCTTTAGGAATTTAAATGTATTTCTAGAAATGTATGTAAGCATATTTACATACATTCTATAAAAATATTCTTGTAAATAAATGTTATTTATACATACTGCAGATCTAATGATGCAATTGGCTTCACGATTTTAGATATTAGAGACTGGGGAGTTTATGGGCCAGGACAGTCAGGAAGAAGGGAGACTGCTTTAAAAAATCGGCAGAGCTACATGGTAGAGGTCTGACAGAAAGAGCTTGAGTGAAACCTGGAAAGACAGTCCATTAGGGAAAAGGTGCCCGCTGCCTGTTGGGAGCCAGTGCCCGGCACATAGCAAGTGCTCAATGTGCTGTAGAACTCAACAGAGCCCTGCAGAGCACTCTCTGAGACCCACCAATCTGAATGGGTAAAAGGAGAAATAGAAGAGTTTGGTTGTGAGAGAAAGCAGAACTTCTAGACTTCTATTTTATCTATATTTTCTGTCCAAGAAAAAAAACATTAATACTGAGAAGGAGACTGTGTTAGCAGAGTTCTCCAGAGAAACGGAACCAATTGTGTGTGTGTGTGTGTGTGTGTGTGTGTGAGAGAGAGAGAGAGAGAGAGAGAGAGAGAGAGAAAGAGAGAGAGAAAGTGGGTAGTGGAGATTGAGTTAAGAATTCAGTTCCACAATGGTGAGGGCTGGCAAGTCCAAAATCCACAGGGCAGCCTGGCAGGCTGAGACCCCAGGAGTCCCTGTTGCAGTTTGGGTCAACTGACAGAATCCACTCTTCTTTTGGGAGGTTCATCAAGTTTTATTAAGGCCTTCAACTGATTGGATGAGGCCCACCCACATTATGGAGCGACTCTGCTTTGCCCAAAATCTACTGATTTAAATGTTAATCTTCTAAAAAATGCCTTCACAGAAACATCCAAGATAATGT
The DNA here is from genome assembly GCA_963573385.1 of Cacajao melanocephalus. Taxonomy (NCBI): domain Eukaryota; kingdom Metazoa; phylum Chordata; class Mammalia; order Primates; family Pitheciidae; genus Cacajao; species Cacajao melanocephalus. The sequence goes on along the minus strand of CAUYLG010032509.1, from coordinate 58,124 downwards.
TTGACCAAATATCTGGGTACCATGGCCTAGCAAAGTTGGCACATAAAACTAACTATCACAAAGAGACCAACATTGTGTGGGGCAATGGAAGCCCAGGAGAGGGTGGAGAGTAGGAAAGCGCAGCTGGGTGATGGGAACTGAGTTCTGTTTCTGCCCAGTTCTGTTTCTGCAACCCAGCAGCCAGATGCTGAGCTCTAAGAATCATCGCCACGAGCTTCTCAGGAGTCCATAAGACACTAGAAATTCTGGTGGCCTTAAAGGGCCGGAAGGTAACTCCATAAACCCTGAACCACCTTTGACAAGATTTTAAGATAGATTGCCAAAAACATTCTTTAGAAAACCTTAGGAAAGGAAGTGGTGAGTTCCAGAAGCCAGCCGAGTTAGCAAGTCAGGTCACATCCAGCTAATCTACTTTTCTTGTGGCAGAATCTCAAGATTGGTAAATCAAAGAAATATGGCAAGCAGCGTATACCAACCTTGGCAAGGCACCCAACAAGGAAATTCTAGAAACAAGATGGAGAACAATGTTTAGTAACAGGTTTAGTGAGTTTGGTTTGTTGGCTGATCCAAGAACTCTGACTGGTGGCACGTGGTAGGCCTCCTCTCCAGCTAGCCATGTTCCATGCCTCCGCTCTGGCCTGTCCATACTTTTTCAGAGACTTGATAATAACATAGACATAATAATACCATATATAGATCTATTGATGACCCAACCCCTGGAGGGCTGTTAATTCACTGATCACAAACAGGATACCAGAAGACTTTGATGGGGTAGAATAACGGCTAAAATATTCCAACATCGGGTTTAATAAAGGTAGGTAGGTAGGTAGTAGTAGATTATGTAATAAAGGTAAGTAATAAAGGTAGGTAGTAGGCCGGGCATGGTGGCTCATGCCTGTAATGCCAGCACTTTGGGAGGCTGAGGTGGGTGGATCACCTGAGGTCAGCAGTTCGAAACCAGCCTGGCTAACGTGGTGAAACCCCGTCTCTACTAAAAATACAAAACTAGCCAGGTGTGGTGGCAGGTGACTGTAATCCCAGCTACTCAGGAGGCTAAGGCAGGAGAATTGCTTGAACCCTGGAGGCAGAGGTTGCAGTGAGCTGAGATCATGTCCCTGCACTCCAGCCTGGGTGACAGAGCAAGACTCCATCTCAAAGAAAAAAAAAAAAGGTAGGTTATGTATTTTTGGGTCCAAAAATACCCTAACTCTGTAAGTTTAAAATATGAGACTTTTTTTTTTTTTTTTTTTTAGACAAGGTCTCACTCTGTCACTCAGGTTGGAGTACAATGGTGCCATCTCGGCTCACTGCAACCTCTGTCCCCCAGGCTCAAGCAATCCTCTTACCTCAGCCTCCTGAGTAGGCGGGACCACAGGTGCACACCACCACACCTGGCTAAGACTTTTATGTTTTGTAGTAGAAATTAAAGAGGAAAAATGTTATGGAATTCCATCATTAGCAGAAGTATAATGTAGCTACCAGCCAAGCAAAGGGCTCCAAGGTGCACTCCTAGGGTCTTATAGGGTGGGAGATGGTGGCCCCTTTCTACTCTGGGCTGATCAAGCCTCACCCAAAGCATCCTACTTTGTTCTCAGGTCTACAGTTTTAGAAGGACAGAGGTAGTTTAGGATATTCAGGAGAGAGTGAGAGACAGGGAGGGAAACTGTTAGGTGTAAAGTGGCCAAAGAACCCCAGGCCTTGGAATATCTTGGTGGAGCATGAAAAGAAGTAGACAGATTGAATCATTTTGTAGCAAGGGAGATGGATGGAGGTTGGAATGTGGATGTTGCCAAGTTTCCAATACGCAGACTGGTTCAGTGAAGACCAGAGTGTTCAAGCCATCAGAAGATGGCCGGGGCTGCTGGTTCACTGCAGACATCACAGAAGAGCCAAGAGGTTTCCAGGGGCTGCAGGAGATGGTTGCTGGGTCCTCTATAATTTTGGACGTGAGTGTAGGAAAGGAATAATAGCTTTGCACAATGCTACAGCAAGTGCAGAAGAGTAAAAAACCACAAGGCTGATGTTTCCTGCATACCTCGTCTGTGCCTCACTCTGTGTTAAGTGTCCCACAGTTACCAGTAGCAGCAGCCTCTGAAACAGGCATTGTGTTACCACCGTCTTACGGATGAAGATACTGAGGCCTAGGGATCCAAGCTGAATTGCCCAAAGTTACATGATCATAAGTGGTGGGCTAGTTCAAACCTTGATCTCTGGGACTCCAGTGACAAAAGAATCAGTGGTCTCAGGGGAAAGGCCGAGTGGGTTGTATTTAAGAGCATAAAACCGAAGAACAGGTCTGAAAGAGAGAGAGACCTAAGTTGTTTGTTTAGATAGTTTTTATCCCAACTTGGTCTTACCTTAGCAAATTTCACATGAATAGAACATGTGGGTGGGATTACACTCAAAAATCACAAAATATGACTGGGTGTAGTGGCTTATGCCTATAATGCCAGCACTCTGGGAAGTGCAGGCAAGTGGATCACATGAAGTCAGGAGTTCAAGACCAACCTGGCCAACATGGTGAAACCCTGTCTCTACTGAAAATACAAAAATTAGCCGGGTGTGTTGGTGCATGCCTGTAATCCCAGCTACTTGGGAGGCTGAGACAAGAGAATTGCTTGAACCCAGGAGGCAGAGGTTGCAGTGAGTCGAGATCATACCACCACACTCCAGCCTGGGTGACAGAGTAAGACTCTGTCTCAAAAAAAAAAAAAATATATATATATATATATATATACACACACACACACACACACACACACACACACACACACACACATATATATATATATATATATATATATATATATATAAAACAAAAAACATAAATCCAAGGCAGAACTCAGGCCAAAATACCACCAAAGACAGCCAACCCTTTGGAGGATGATCATATACAATTTGGTCTGAAAGATGCATGGAAAAAAAAAACACAGAAGGTGGGCCAGATAGAAACCTTCTGGTGATACTGACAGAGCTGCAGGTTGAACCAGAAGCTCAAGACTGGGAGAATGAAGTGTGTCTACAGATGACTCCGTCCCAATGAGGAGAGTAGAAACTGGCCCAGCCAACCCCAGGGGCTCTGACTGAGGTCGGAAGAACAGACAGGTGAGGCAGCTTTTATGATGGCAATTGATGGCAATGTTGGATCCTGCCAAGAAAACTGGGAGCTCCCTTGTTCCCAAGAGCAGGAGAATCACATTCCACAAACTTGCAATTGTTGACTATGGGTCAGAATCGCTGGAAACAAAAAGTGCACTGTTTGAAAGCAGAGATAGATTTGATGCACCTGCTAGCAAAATACTAAATTTTTGTAGCTGCCAGATGTAAAGCACAGAATCAGCAAGGAAGAACACAAAGGGGAGCATACTGTGTCTTTATAATTGAGCATGATGACAATAACTGGCCAGACATTTCACATTTCACCTAACCACTTGCTGCACAATTTATCCATGAATGAAATAAATAAAAGTAGGTCTTTTTATTTTATTTTATTTTAGTAACATAGTCTTGCTCTGTTGCCCAGGCTGGAGGGCAGTGGCATGATCAGAGCTCACTGTAACCTCAAACTTCTGGGCTCAAGCAACCCTCCCACTTCAGCTCCCCAAGTAGCTAGGACTACAGGTGTACACCACCATATCTAGCTAAGTTTGTGTGTGTGTGCATTTTTTTTTATATACAGATAGGGACTTGCCACGTTGCCCAGGCTGGTCTCAAACTCCTGGACTCAAGTGATCCTCCCACCTCAGACTCCCAAAGTACTAGGATTACCGGCATGAGCCACTGCGCCCAACCAACAAATGAGTCTTTTAAATGTATTACCAAAAACAAATTGCTATGGGCTGAACTGTGTCCCCCCAAATTGTTGAAATCTTTTTTTTTTTTGAGGTAGAGTCTCGCACTGTCACCCAAGCTGCAGTGCAGTGGCGCGATCTCTGCTCACTGCAATCTCTGCCGCCTGGGTTCAAGCAATTCTCCTGCCTCAGCCTCCGGAGTAGCTGGGACTACAGGTGTGCGCTGCCATGCCCAGCTAATATTTTTGTATTTTTAGTAGAGACAGGGTTTCATCATGTTGGCCCAGATGGTGTTGATCTCCTGACCTCGTGATCCACCCACCTTGGCCTCCCAAAGTGCTAGAATTACAGGCGTGAGCCACCGCCCCCAGCCACGTAGAAATCTTAACCTCTAGCACCCCAGAATGTGACTGGATTTGGACAAACAGGCTTTAAAGAGGTAAAGTAAAATGAGGTAATTAGTGTAGGCCCTAATCCAATTTGACTGGTCCTACTAGGAAAAGGAAATCAGGACACAGACATTAGAAGATACAGAGTTAAAACTGTGAGAGGAGAAGGCAGCCATCTGCAAGCCAAGGAGAGAGCTCTCAAAAAAAAATCGATCTTGCCAACACCTTCCCCTTGCACTTCCAGTCTCTAGAACCGTAAGGAAAGAAATTTCTGCTTAAGCCACCGAGTCTTTAGAGAGTCTGTAGTATTTCATTATAGCAGTCCAAGCAGACTAATGCACAAATCAAAACTACTTTTCCCCTTGGTTACAAACGATTGCAAGGTGTCCAGATTTTCCGTCTTCCCCCAGCCTGCAAGCACTCAGAGGACATTCAACCCCCGTGATCTCAGCCAACATATGAAACTGGATTTCACAAAACTTAGTGATGTCCTCCCAGTGGAATCCTAAATGATAAGGAAAATGGTATAGAGCCAAGACTTGAACGTTAACAACCCAGGAGCACAGAAACAGCAGAGTTAGCTGAGAGGCATTATGGAGAGAAGCAACAGAATGCACAATGAGCGCTGTGACAAGCCCACGACAGTGCGGGACAGTGTCCACCGTCACAAAAAGAAGGACCCTCGGCAGGTACTTTAGAGTCATGTTCATGCTGCAATCTGTGGGGAAGAAAGACTATTCTAAATGGATCTGGCTCTTTAAAACAAGGGAATTTTCCTTGCTCTTTGGAACCAGCAAAATCTAGCTGCTCATTGAACTGCCTGTCTGGAATCTCACAAATTTGCACCTCGAAATTGTTAATAAAGGACTAAGTTGATAATTCAGACAAACCCTGTGGTTTGGAAGTCACCGTTTTTCTGCGTAGTGTTCGACTTTCAAGTTTTTCTTTTGGAATAGCTCTTCAGGGCATTCTATGGAGGTGTAATAAACTGACAAATTCCTTGTGAGAAGTTTTAGAAACTGTCAGGTGAAATGAGCCAGGTGGGAGGGCCTGGATGGCTCAAAGCTGAAGCAATGAGGGCTCTTTTCACTGTGGCTTCTAAACGGGCTCCCAGGGTACCCCCCAAAAATATGTTCAGCCATGTTTTGAGCAATGTCAACCTTGGTAGAAGACTGCATCATCCGGTGGGTGCTACCACGAGGGATCACATCATTTACGTATTTATGTTACAGCACGCCTGACCCACACCAACTCCTGTCTCCTGCCGAGTTATGCGCCTCTACCTCCACGCGCTCATTGGCCAGCCAGAAGACACACAGTGAACCTCTCGTGCGCTCAGCCTTGGTTTGCCCACCTCCATGCCTTTGCACATGGTGAGCCACAGACACACACCTGGACCACCACTGCACATCCAAATCCACCTGCCTCTTAGGGCCTTGTCCAAATGCTGCCTCCTTCATGAGCACTCATGGGAGTACAAGGCAAGTCCCTGTCCCTCCCTGAACTCCAGGTCATGTTACCCCACGCCATCTTCATCAGTTTCCCTTCCTTTTTTATACCCCCATTGATTAGATCTTACTTTTGTGGGGTTGTAAGTGGTTTCCATTGGGATGCCTTTCTAGTTCACCTGTGTCCTCATCAATTCAGTGTTGAATTATATACCTGTGATTTTTTTTCACTTCATTTCAATGTCATTACTTTCTAATTGCAATGCAGAAACATTCCTAGTAGTATATTCTAAAGTACAGTCATTTGGTGTTCTTTATAATGTACAGTGACTGTCATGTTTGCCCTTCTAAGCACTAAAAGCTTTCCACTCATCTGTTCTGCTTAAATGCCTTGATGCAAGAGGGGTTAAAGTTTCATGAATAAAATGTCTGCACTAGAGGGCACACTAGAGCACGTCCACGCATAAATGTGAACACATAAATGTGTGCCTGGGATGAGGCGAGAAGACGGGGATAGCAGAGAGCACAGAGGCTGGCTGAATCTCCTCAGGAGTTGATCTGGAGGAGCTGCATTTAATCCAAACATAATGCCTTGGTCTAGGAAGTGATCTTCCTCAAAGGCGCTTAGTTTCATGCATGAACATGAAGCAGCAGAACCTGTGACTTCCAAACCACCGGGCTTGTTTAAATTACCTCCTGTTTCTTTATTAATGTTAGTGTGCAAATTTGTGAGATTTCAGGACATACAATTCAGGGAGCAGTGGAGCTGGTGGGTTCCAAGTGGCAAAAAATTTCCTTGTTTTAAAAGAACCAGATCAACTAGAATATTCCTTATTAATTATGTGTTACCTAACACTATCTGGAATTGCAGCTATTGACCAGCGATGACAAGCTGCCCATCACGGGCAGTGAAAGGACCTGGCAGGGCCACCTGTTTTTCCACGGCTGCCAGAGACATTGGCCTGGTCACTTACACAACCTCCATGTAGACAGTCCGGCAGAGGAGCTGGCCACACGCAGTGGCTGCAGGGGCATGCAGGTGTCCCCATTTGTTATTGGTGGCTACTTAGCCAACATACACTTGGGGGAAGGAGGGGGAGTCCCCCAGAAGTGCTTCATCAATTCCGTAATAACAATGCTACTCTGTAACACTCTTAACGCTTGGGCGAGAGAAACTGCTGCCACCCATGCCCACCCTCACACGTGTCACGTTTTTCTGGCCCATCTGCACAGGCAGGGGCCCAGGTGTTGCCATCTGTTCTGAGTTCTCAAAATGTCAGTGTGATATGCGTGGCCTGGAGTTTCACAATCCAGCCAGTTCTTCACCTGCCACGTCTATCTTGATTGTGGCTCTCATGTATCCATTCTGCCGCTGCCTCCCACAAGCCAGGTCCTTTCCTTCCAGGCCACACCAAGATCCATGCTGAGAGTGACTTCTAGGAGGGCTACAAATCTCCAGTGTTTCTTCACTTCAATTCTTCTCACCAAGTCATTATTCTAAAGCTACACATTCATTATGCCATCCTTTGCTCAACAACCTGTGAGTAGCACGCGTGCACACACACACACACACACACACACACATACCCCTGCAGGTGAAAGACCCAACCCAACACTGTGATCTGGCAGTTGGGATTCCCCACACATGACCCCAGCCTCCTGCTCCCCGGCAGCTTGCCTGAGCCAGGGAGCCCAGATGTGCCACAGGCACCTGTACTCTGCCTCTGCCCCTGCCACTCCTCCATTTGCAATTACTTTCCCATTTTAAAACTTTCAATCCAGTGTCACTTATCTTCTGCCTATAGTCATTTATTCCTTCTAATCTTCTATAATATTCATATGTTGTGCCCTCAAAACATTTGTGTTTCTTGGCATGCTGGTCCTATGAAATTCTCTAAGAAAAAAATAGTAGAAAGTTCCACCATCATCGACATTTAACATATCCTGCAACTGTTATGCTAGTTCACATATTTTCAAAACACATATTTGGATATTTAAAATGTATGACCAAAGGCTCTGAGAAGTCTTGCAGATTTTTAGGCAAACATATTTCTTTTGGGTCAACCTGGCTTTTCCCATGCTATATTTATTTGACTGTACACCCTTTGAGGACATAGTATTTATAATGGTCTCCACCACTCACTGGCACTCCCTGACCTCCAGTGCTGCCTTTACAGGCATCACCACATGATGAACAACTGACCCACATGTCACCTGAACATAAAAACGGTAGAGAGGAAGTGATAGCAAACTCTCTGCTCCTTATGGGGTAACTACAGCTGGATGTGCTGGGCGTTATATCTCTGAAGCCATCGTGTTGGTTGAGCTCCCAGATTCCGCAAGCTCTGACCTCAGTGAGCGCACCTCGGCTGGACCCTGATCTGTGCAACACAGAACTCATCTGGGAGCTGTGGGTTTAGGAGAATTTGGGTGGGAACAGGGGTGGGGTGGGCATCATGGCCCCGGTGCTTTCCTTAAAAGTGGACAGCAAGTTTCCCCCAAGTAGGGTGCATTTTTGCACTGCTGATCTGAGCCTAATGTCCTCATAGTGATAGAAATACACCTCTGATTATTCTCTCTGAGCCCCTGAATGCTGAAACCAGGCTGATACACAGTACAGGGAGGACCCTAAGGTGGCAGGACATGGGTGGTGGGAGAAGAACCCTGGAGAAACTCAGTTTCTCAATCCCAAGGGATCCCAGGGATGGGTGGATAAATTGGAAAGGCTGACCAACGCCCCACTCCACAGAGCATGCCTTAACTTAAGACAGAGAGTTCTCCTACGACTAATCCTTCAGGGCCCCTGGCCTTTTAGTTCTGGGAACCAAGTGGGATAAGTGCCGTCAGTCTGGTGGAGCACCCAGGCCTCCTGCTGGCAGGCTGCCTTCTCCATGGATCCTTCCAGCACAGAGAACACAGCCCAAGCACAGCAAGCCATGGGGCTGGAGGCTTCATGGGGTCAGAAACTCATCACATATTCTATCCTTGACCCTTCATGTCTTTAAGTTGCTTTTAAGCCACATTTCATAAATCAGGAGCTGCTGTTACATAAAGCAGTGGTGGAGTGTCCCAGTCATCAAAGGCAACTACATGTCATTTGGTGTTGGCCCTGCCTTGTGGTAGGGGCTCCCTAGAGACCTATGCTAGGTGACTAGAAACATCTTCTGGGCTCAGCAGGAAAGGGATAACCAGACCTGAATGTCCAGATACAGTGTCAAATTTGACTTAAAATATTAAGAGTTTAATGCCTTCTTGTTTTACAGTTTTAAAGGGGCAATTTCTGACATTCTTGTTTTTTTTAAACAAAGAAAGAAAAAAAATCACAGTTTTTAATTATGTAATGATAAAATGGTGCAAAATGAACATGTGCGGCCCTTGTTTATAAACCATTAAGAATTTTAAGATGGTTAACAGTGGAGCATGAAACCCAGCCGGGCCCTTTCGCGTGGGGGAGGTACTAAGCAACTGCACAGAGCACACAAGCCTGTGAGGCCGGCCAAGCAGACATCACCATTGGCCACGGGCCCAGCAGGGAGAGTGCCAGGGTCCTCATGGTCTCACTGCAAGGCCCACAAGATGGCAAGACAGAAGTACAGCATCCTGGAAAGACTTCCTTGAAAAGAGGCTCTCAGCCCAGCCCTCGGTGCCCACCCGGATTCCCACGCCCTCAGGGTTTGGGCCGACTTGATAGCCTCTAATCCATTTGGTTTGACTCCAGCTCCACACTTGGTGGGGTCAGTCTCCTTGCAGGTTGTGTCCATTCCTACTCTTGAGATTATTTTCATCAATCTGTTTCATTTTCGGCCCCAATCAGACCTATTTTTTATTTGGGTTGCTTGTCTACACTTCACAGTCAAGGTCAAACTTTCTCAATACACAGATACTAAAATGTGATTCTCCGGGGGACCTGCCTGGCCTGTGCTCAGCCCTGTTTCAGTCTTTCCCTGAGCTGACTGCACCCTGGATCGACTTCTGCAGAGGCTCTCTGAAGCTCACCTCCTGACATCTCTCAGCTCCTCTGGCTCTGATGGCCCTCCACTGTGTTCACTGTCTGTGATCCCAGTTATCGGGTCCTGACCCCTTCCTGTTGTTTCTGGCCCATATTCTCTAAAAGCTCTGAGCTCCATTCCTCTACTTCTTTGCCCTGAAGTCACATGGGAGTCTGAAAGACACAGACGTCGTGTCCAAGCTCTACCCAATCCCACATTCCAAATGGAAATTGCCCGTTTCACACCTCCCCAACACATAGAAGTTATCAACTTAAAAGATCATAATTTCTGCAGGAAAAAAGGTGGATGACTTAATAAATAGTCTGGGAAATTTTGTGGCACATTTAGGGAAAAATGAAACCCCCTTACTTCAAATTATAAACAAAAATAAGCTCTAGGGGATTTGACATTTTAAACTTCAAAATAAAATCATAAATTATCAGAAGAAAAAATGTGAGGATATTTTTGGAATCTAGGGGTAGGAACAGACTAAGCAAGACAAAATCTGGGTGTTAAAAGGAAAATAATAACGACTGAGAAGTGAAATAGTTCCATAATATAAAGGACACAGTAAAGAAAGTTAAAAGACAGGCTGACAGAAAATATTTGCAGCATATATATCAGAGGCTTAAAATCCAGGATATTAGAAAATATCCCCCAGAACAACAATGTAAAAAAAGAAGAAAGGAAGAAGGAAGAAAGGAAGGAAGTGAGAGAAGAAGGGGAAAAGGAAGGCACAGAGGGAATAAAGGAAGGAGGGAGGGGAAAAGAGGGCAAAAAATATGCGGAGGCAATTTATAAAAGAGCAATTAACAGGCTACAGGTCTTCTTAAACCAATCTACTCCAGAGCAAATATATATAAAATCAGTATCTCTGGAGGCTGAGTTTAATCCTTTACTTTCTTTCAGTGCTTAGCTACAGTTCTATTGGATTTTTACCGTAAAACCGACTCTTCAGCAGAGAGGGCACATTTTAAATACACCTTCTAAATGCAGTTCTTCTGAAAAGAGGTCAGTTATGCATAACTGCAAAGTAACATGACTATGAAAGTTATTCTAAATTATTCTTCATGATTATTGTATTACTCTAACAACCATATTATTCCAAATTTTAAAGGAGATTAATTATGGGAGAGATGACTTACACAATTATCACAAAAATACACAGAGGACGGGACTGGAAGGAAATATACCTGATTGGGAACACCGGGTAGCTCTAGTGGTAGGAACATCGGTGAGTTTTATTTTCTTCCTTGTCTTTTCTTCTAAACGCCTGCACCTGGCATCAAGACAGGCACTGCCACCTGGGCACCAGCAAAGCCCTTCTCTGTCCTGGGGCAGTCAACCCTCAGGGGCACCTCTGCTCCCAGGTGTCTGTCACCTGATGCTTTTACATTTTCTTCAGAGATTACCTTAAAGAAACATACCATTCACATCCTACAGACATTTTTTAACTTGGTTTTTGCTTTGCTTCAAATAATGCCCTGAATTTTCCAATAAGAAGATTATTTAAATTTTTTAAAGCTGACTCTTGCAGCAAACTACTGCGACCTGTGGTGCCTGCATGCCCTGCCTAGCCACGAGGGTGTTCCGGATGGAGTCCGAGCTGCCTGCTCACATTTCTGAGGTGGGCAGGGATCTATGGGCTTCTCCTCAGCCCACTCCTGTGCACGTGGGATGTCCACAGCTGGGACACCTGTGCGTGGGCACCCACCCTGCAGGTCGCCTCCAGATCTGAGTCCTCACTCCTCCGCCTCTTGACTTTGAAGTTAAGGTTTCACTCTCTTGACGAATACTCACTGCTTAAGGCTACCCTTGCTACTAAAATAACTTTCCATGAAATACTCTGAAAGAAGCTTCTTGACTGTAAATGCCATTATATTATCAGAAATGCCATGTTTGTGTGCGGTTATGTCTTGTGTAACTGACTCCACCGGATTTTCGAGGTGAAGATTGCTCGTTTTTGTCATTTCCAAAACCCAACATTCTTTCACTATAATGTGGCAACTTCTCAGTTCTTTAAACTATTTTTTTCTTTAAGTTCTTATGAATTGATGGTTCCTGTTTTTCTGAACTGTGTGTTGAACCTGTCCTTCTGCTAGGTTCAGTCACCTTTGTTCAATAACTAGCAAATGAGGCAAAAAGGTCTCACATAAAATGTGACTTTGTGGCCACTTGGGAGACTCCATGTCCTCTCCAAGAAAATTTAACTTGGAGAGACGAGTGTGACCCTCGAAGGAGGGAAAGGGAGCGGGAAAATGGCAACATGGGTGAAAGTTCCATGGTCGGGAGAGGTTCTCGCTGTGAGGTTAGACTGTGCTGTCCTGCTCACGTGGGAACGGTGACTTAGACGCCAACATCACGCTGAGCACGGGGACCTGCACAGGGACACAGGGACACACTCCGTAGCCCACCAGAGCATGGATCACATCCCATATAAAGATAAAAAGAGTCTTTCTTTTTTTTTTCTTTTTAGCACATGTAAAGACCAAATTTTGCTTTTGAACCTCGATTTTCTGCGGCTTAGGAAAAGTTAAAATAAAATGAGAATATTGTATCATCCAAATAAAAAATGATTTCCTGCATCCAGTTGATTGCTTATCCATTAGCAGCAGATGTCTCTCAAGTAGCTGAACCACACCGAGCTGGACCTGGGACTCGAAGACCTGCCCCGAGGGACTGTCTTCTGTCAGGACACACACTGCATTAGTGTCTGCTAGGGCTGCCATAAGAAAGTACCAAAAAAAAAAGTGGCTTAAACGATAAAATATTGTCTCACAGTTCTGAAGGCTGGAAGTCTGAGATCACAGTGCCAGCTGGCCCAGGCTGCCCCCAAGGGGAAGGCTCTGTTCCAGACTCTCTCCCGGCTTCTGGTGGTTCCATGGCTTGTGGCTGTGTAAGTCCGGCCTTCACATGGTGTACTTTCTCCCTGTGTGTGTGTCTGCCTCGAAATTTCCCCTTCTTATAAAGACACCAGTTGTATGGGATAATGGGCCCACCCGACTCCAGAGTGACCTCACCTGAACTAATGACATCAGCAATGGCACTATTTCCAAATAAGGTCATATTCTGAGCTGCCAGGGGCTAGGACGTCCACATGTGAATTTTGTGGGAGACACAAGTCAACCCGTCACACACACAGAGGCCCTAAACGATGAATCATACAGGTCTGGACTCCTACTCACTTTCTTAGTTGTGTCTTCTACCAGTCCTCATCCCCCAGCCTCATTCCCCTGAAAGCAGGTTGCCTTCCCGCTAAGCACGGGCCATTTGCTTTCCTTCCCTTCCGTGCCAGTGTCTGTGCTAAGGAGAAGTTAGAAGAAAGATTTCTATAAAAGCAGCTCAACATCCACTGGACTCCTCAGGAAGCACCTCTCAGGGAGACCTCCAGACAGAGCTGCTGTGCCTTAGCAAAGAACTCCAGCTGCCCTCGGTCTCCTGACTCCTGGGCTTTCTGATTCTAACCTCATGGGTGCTCTGAGGGTAAACCCCAGGAAGTCCCGTAGGCCCCAGGGCTGCTCTGCATGTGCGTGGGGTGCTGCATGCTCCCGAGGAGCCTTCTGGGGCAGGCAGGGCCCAGTGACACCTGGGCTGGAACTGTAGCTCCCCCACTTGTTAGCTGGCTCTGCTTCCTCCCTAAGAAATGGGGCTGATCATGTAGGGTTACTAGGAATGTAAAGTGTGTGAACTGCTTAGAGCTGCGCCTAGCCCAGAGGAGAAACTTGCAAGAAGTCAGCCTCGGCTCATTGAGGTCCCTTCTGCCACAGACAGCATTTGCCTTCGCTAGGCTTGTTTTTTAAAAAATGCTTGACTTGGAAAGGGTCTTTGGGAAAAATTAAAATTTTTTAAATAAATAAATAAAATATAAGATTAATTCTTTTGAAGACCCAATCTCCATTTCCTAATCCATCTGTTTTGTAAATACAATCTGGTGTGCAAATGACTCTGGGGGACTGGGACCCTCCTGAAGCACACAGCATCCAAGTCACTGCTCTCATTTCTGTCTATCAGATTGTCCCCCTGGGGAATGGAGTCTCGGCCCCTGGGAGCTCAATTCGAAACTGAAACCATGGCTGACCCTGAGGATGGTGACTCCCCACTCGCTCAGGCCCCCTGAGGATGACAACTCCCTGCTCTGGCCTCCTGGGGCTTTGCTGGGGCTGGAAGACCAGACATAGCACATTCCCTAAGGGCCAGGGCCTGCCTGTCCATCCACACTTCCCTTGGGGATGCCTGGATAAGCTCAGGGCCCCACCCACCCAACGGGGGAGGAGGAGAGGCCCAGCCAGCCCTCCTGGATCCCTGACATTTACAGCTGCAAAGGTAGGCAGCTGCACTCAAACACACGAGCCAGGCCTGTCAACACAAAAAGAGGTTTAACATTAAAACACCAATGTGAGGCTGGATGAAGTGGCTAATGCCTGTCATCCCAGCACTTTGGGAGGCTGAGGCGAGTGGATCACGAGGTCAGGAATTCGAGACTAGCCTGGCCAACATGGCAAAACCCCATCTCTGCTAAAAATACAAAACATTAGCTGGGCATGGTGGTGGCAGGCACCTGTAATTCCAGCTACTTGGGAGGCTGAAGCAGAAGAATTGCTTGAACCTGGGAGGTGGACATTGCAGTGAGCTGAGATCGTGCTACTGCACTCTAGTCTGGCCAACAGGGCTAGACTCCACCTCAAAAAAAAAAAAACAAAATATTGTGAGGCTGAGGCAGGCAGATTGCTTATGTCCAGGAGATTGAGACCAGCCAGTCTGGGAAACACAGCAAAACCCTGTCTCTACAAAAGATAGAAAGCTAGGCATGGTGGTGCACGCTTGTAATCTCAGCAACTCAGAGGGCTGAGATGGGAGAAGGATCACCTGAGTCTGGGGAGGTCGAAGCTGCAGTGAACCTGATCGTGCCACTATATTCCAGCCTGGGCAACAGAGTGAGAGTGAGACCCTGTCTCCAAACAAAACAAAACAAAACAGGTTTTGATAGCTTTTGTGGAAAATAAGGAAGAAAAGAAAAAGCCCCCCCCCCACCTTTTTTTTTTTTTTTTGCTTATACTATATTTGCATGAAGAAACTCTGAAAGGACGTAAAAGAAACTAAGAAAAGAGTTATGGAGGGAACTGGAAGGGAGATGGGGATGGGTGTGTGCTTTTCATTGGATACCTTTTTATACAGTTTCATTTTTGGATCTTATTCAGAAAAATTAAAGCTGGAAATTCTATTCCCTCATTCATCACATTTACAGGGTGAAAGAGAAATTCTGTATGCTCACCTCAAGAGATGCTGAAAAGCATCCGTGGAAGGTTGGCACCACTGTCATGAGCGCCTTTTTCCAGATGAGTACCTAACGTACCTGCCTTGGCAGGGGAGGTCCCCAGGACTCATCGCAGGGCTTCTGGCTGGAGGCCTCCCTCCTGAGGCCATGGAGAATTGCCAGGGTAAGGATTACAAAGAAAGATGTCCTCCCTTAGAAATAATTAGTTTGAAGGCTCCTAATCTGCATGTGGTCTTGGAAAGTAGGATCCAGCAAACCTGGATGTGTGTAAGCCATTGGAGATTCATGGTGTCTTGGATGAAGCTGGGAATTCCAACTCTACCTCAAACTCTCAAAAGCCTCAGTTTACTCATCTGCAACATGAGTTAATACTCCCCAACCCCCACGGGGTGGACATGGGAATGATTGTGTTAAAAGACATGCACTCTCCAATCCCTACTGCTTCCAGGAGGCCCTTCAGAATGACACTGAACACTGCACACAGTGTAAGCAGCATGACTGATCTCTCCCAAGTCCTGCATAAGGTAGCAATTACAATCTCAAATATGAGGATCTAAGAGTGCCACTTTTGCAGCAGCAGAAGACTGAGAGATTGTAAGAATCTTTCGAATCAGTTTGCTCAGATTACTCCCAGATTACTCTGGGACTATTTTCTGACATGTGAAGAACAATTTCTACTTCAGTAACGTGTCCATTGCCTGCCACTAACTTTTCATTTTCACAGAGAATGGTAGAAATTAGAATTGGGAGATTCTGATAATTCTGGCAAGTGGAGGGCAGGTGGGAGTGAGGACGTGCTGAGAGGGGCTGCATTACTCTAAAGGGCCTGTGAGGACTTGGGGGCAGCATTTGTTCCCCTCTCTAGTGGCCATTCCTGTTTTGTCCAAGTGTCCCTCTGATGAGCCCAGGGGTGAACACAGAGCAGGTGACACACACTTTGGACAGGTGAGACAGTCGGCGGGTGAGTCATTTCCTTACCAAGAACCTCTGTGTGCAGTCACCTCTCCTGCGGCTGGGTGGCAGTCTGCACTCATTCTGGGTCTCACCTCTTCCCTCCGGGGAATGACTCTGAGCAGACACTTTTGGGGACTTCAAAGAGACTGCCACATGCAGATGAGATGAGCCATGTGCCTGTCAGGCCCAGCCCAGCAAGGCCAGCTTGAAAGGCATATCTGAATTGAATCAAATGTATTCACCCATAAACTGAGGATGTGACTATGTACAAACAGTGAAAACAACAATCACTGACAGCCGAGCATTTAAATGCTCTGGGTGTTGGAGGTAACTTACAGCCAGTGTCTAATTCACAGCCGCCCTGAAGTTAGCTAACCTCACCAAAAGCTCCCTGTGCTTGAGGATGGAGGAAAGAGAGAACAGCAGAGAAGGACGGGCATCCATCAGGAGAAGGCTGGCTGAGTGTCTAAATCATCCCACCTGCTCCGTTTGTCTGGGGGATGACTATCTTATATTTGATCACATGATACATTTCATAACCCCCTTTACCCCCATCAGTGAAACTTGTGCAGCAAGGGGAGCTATTTGTGTTCAGTGTGGTACCGAGATCACTGGGATAGTGGCAACAGTGAAGACAATCGCTAGTGGATGTCACAGGTCTCTGCTCTTGGTCTTCACTGATCCAAGTGGTCTTCTGGTAAAGATGCAAAGGGGATACCACTCCAAGTTGTAGGTGACATGAAGCTTCATGTTTTATGTTAGAGAATACATGGACTAAATCTAAAAGACAACACCAAGGGTAATGTAAAGTTCTACTTAGGTTTAAAAATAAAAACTTTTTTTTTAAAAAAAGTCACCACCTCATATTCAGAATGATCCCAGCACTTTGAGAGGCAGAGGCAGGAGGATCACTGGAGGACAGGAGTTTGAGATCAGCCTGGACAACACAGTGAGACCCCCTTCTCTACCAAAAAATATTTTAAAATTAGCCAGGCATGGTGGCACATGCCTGTAGTCCCAGCTCCTCAGCAGGCTAAGGTAAAGGGTCACTTGAGCTCAGAAGTTCAAGTCTGCAGTAAGCTATGATTGCTTCACCACACTCCAGCCTAAGCGACAGAGTGAGATCTTGTCTCTAAAAAACAAAAAAAAAAAATGCAGAATTAGAGAGATGTGGTTTTGTAGCATGTTCCCATACAGAGAGGCAGAGAGGTCAGCCCAGTGCGAGTGCAGTGTCCGGGTCCAACAGATGGGTATGGATGCCAAAAACCAGACAAGGGAGGTCACTGTGCCCACCTGAAGAGGGACTTTGGAAACTGCCAAGTGGATGCTGTGGAAGGCAGCACAAGGTCAAGGGTAGCTAAACACTTCAGCATGTGAAGAGTCTTTCCAGGAACCATGAGAAGGAAGAGCTTGAACACAAGTGGTGAGGTCCATGCAACTGGAAGGGCTTTGGTGGGGAAGGAGCTGGGGCTCACGCAAGAATTCAGCCATTTCTAGGACAGAATATGTGCTCGGAATATGTATGAGCATGTTGAATTATGGCCATCCTTCCCATCATGGCTATGCTTATATGACCTCGGGGGCAGAGCTAGGTCCAAAATATGGATATGCCAGAGAATAGGGTCTGGAAAATTTACAGATCGTCTTCTTAGTTGGCGCTTTGCAGTGATGCACTGGGCTGCGTCTGAGGGAGGGAAAGGGCTTACGGATTAGACAGCCCTCTAGGGACTCATAGAGAGGGGCTTCTATGGTAGGAAGTGCTCTTCACACTGAGAATGGTGATTCCAAGTGAAGAGTGTCTAAGTAATGACAATGACTCCACGCTGGATGGTTGAGCATCCACCACTGTGGGTCACCTCGCCCATGCATCACAGAGGATCAAAGAGGACCCTCGATCATGTCCACACAACTAGCAAGAGGAAGGCAGGACTGGCCCAAGGATTCTGATTCCACATCAACAGAGTTTTTAACGTTCCCAGAGTGTCCCTGATTACCTCTTCATGTCCCTACACTAGCTGCCATATTCATACAGGAAAGCACAAGGGCACCTGGGTCTCCCCTACTAACAGCGCCCTTCACAACCGCACTGCTTACCACCTTCCCTGACAGGCCTCAGTTAACATTCATTGAATAATGAATAAATAACTAAACACATGGACAATTGAACCTCTTCCCCTAGATGTCCAGCACACTACACCTAATGCTGCCCCTGTGTGTCATCAAATGAAACACAGAGGCAGGATTGTGGTACTCCTCCAATGCCAGAGCTGGAGGAGAGAGATCATTGCTGGAATGGAGATCTGGGGCCCAGAGAACAATTCCTATGGTCAGGAGTAAGTGACAAAAAGCCACTAATTCCAATCCAAATAGCTAATGCTATTGAATACCTACAATGTGCAGGACTTTCCTAAGAATTTTTCATGCAAGAACTTTTTGCATTTTCAGAACAACTCTCTGTGGTCATTGTTCCTCCATTCCTAGTTTACAGGTGAGGAAACTGAGGTCAGCAGATGTTAAGTAATTTGCCATGCGTGCAGTAAGCAGCTGGCTGAGCTAAGGCTCAGCCCTGGCAGTGGCTTCATCACTTTGCCTCGTGAGCCCCTCCAAGATCACATGGACCAGCAAACTACAGCAAACTGGGGAGCAGTCAGGAGTAAAATCATCTGGGACACTTGAGGGGTGACTTCAGGGAAGGGACAGCCCCGTGTCTCAGTCCATGATCCCACACACAGAAAGACATTATTTGTGCTCAAGGTAAGTTGAGCAGGCAGGGCATGGGAGAGAAAAGAGGCTCAGGCCTGGGACCCCACGTCTGCTTATTTCACCCACAGCTTGTATGTTTCTTGTCAATTGTGCCTGAACATAGTGTAATGCTTTTCCCTTAAAAAACCCAAAGAGTAAAGTTTGGGGAATTTGTAGGCTACTAACAAGAACCAAGCCTGAGGCTTCTACATGCCAATCTAACTATTTATAGTTCCTGGAATGGCTTTACACAAACAAGAATAAGGCTGTCTACCCCATGCAGGAAAGTTCATGTGCAAGTGCCACAAGGCTGTACAGGCTGGCTGCATGTGCCCTGCACCTGAGGCCCCCAGCCCAAGGGAACCTTCAGGACAAACAGCAGAGATACTCTGGGTGCCAGGGCATCCTCCTCAACAGGCTCCCTTGCCCTGGCATGGGCATGTGAGGCCTGAGAGCCCACTAGAGGTGGAGACATTGAGGTTTCCACTAATGGCCACTCGTGGCAGAGGCCAAGGACCCTGACCTGACTAGCCACTGCTCCTGACCCAGGGACTGTGCATCTTAGAGGCATCCCCAGCCCCTCTGAACACTTGCTGAATGCCATCACAGGGCTCAATTCAGGCCCTCCACCTCATCAGAGTGACGGCTCATCTTTCAAAGCTCCCAGATCAGGAGTCTGTGTTCCACATGTGTGCTGTCCAACCTGATAGCTTCTCACCACATGAGGCTGTGGCATTTAAA
This sequence comes from Cacajao melanocephalus, assembly GCA_963573385.1. Lineage (NCBI taxonomy): Eukaryota > Metazoa > Chordata > Mammalia > Primates > Pitheciidae > Cacajao > Cacajao melanocephalus. The sequence continues at coordinate 38,795 of CAUYLG010032509.1, read as the reverse complement.
TTAAAATTAATTGAAATTAGATAAAACTTTCAATCCAGTTCCTAGTCACAGTAGCCACATTTCAACTGCTTAGTAGCCACATGTGGCTTGTGGCCACTGCCTCAACCAGCACAGGTACAGAACTTTCCCATTCTTGCAGAAGGTTCTATCTGACAGTGCTGTGCTAGAGAGTTTGGGAAGCCACAGGAAGCCACCTTGTGACTTCCCCAGGTCCTCTGAGAGTTTTCTGTTTCTGCCTCCTCTACTGTCACTGCCGTCTTTTGGCCTTTGGACTGAGACAGGAGGCCCAGGCTGAGAGAGGCCCAGCAGCAGCTAGCAGCAAGCAGAGCAAGGCGCACAGAGGGTGCACCATCAGATATTGCTTGGCGCAGTTGCTGAGACTGGGAGCTCACACCGTGGCCAGGAGAGCAGCGACACATTTCCGGTAGCAGAGCCTATGGTTAGAGGACAGATCACGAGAAGTTTGGGGTTCACCCAGTTGGAGCAGGCCCTGAGCAGCTCCCAGAGCCCCCCACACACTGAGGCTCCAGGGGTCAAAGTTGCAATGGTAGCAGCCACCGCAGACAATGGATGCTCCCGCCCAAGTTTCCTGGCATCACCTAAGCCCAAGATTGTTTGACGACACCTGGACCATTGCAACAAGCAAGGATCCCCAGTAATGACAGAATCTGAATCTCCCAATAACCAGGGGGAGGGGGTGAGGTAGGGCAGGGTGAGCTTGGAGCAGATTTAATATAATTTAGAGATTTCTAGATTAAAGACATGGCACATATTTGATGCCTTAGTATTATAGACTGGAATTCATACCCACTAAACAAATACATTGAGCCAGGATAGCACATTATTACAGAGGTAATGAGGAGGATGAAATTAAAACAGGGACAGGACAGAGAATCCTGTTCCAAAATCCTGCTTGTCATTTCCAAAGCTTGAGTGAGCCTTGAAGATGTCGGGCTCACCAGCAGTACGTGAAACCAAGCCTACTTGCCTTCCTCAGAGACAAGAGTTAGGTCCACATTTCTCGGCGCGCAGCTCTGGGTAATCCACAATTCTGGAGCCGCCCCTGGAGAGACCAGCCTATGTTGGCCAGGGCAAGCCCTTCTGTGGCTGCTCTCTGCCCTTCTGGGGCCTACATGTCCACTGGGCATACTGGACACTGTGCATGGGACCTGTGATACTGTTAGGGGCCTGCAAAAGTGTTGTGATTTTGATTTATTTTAAAATCAGAGGAAAACCACAAATAAATGAAAATGAATGCATAATAATGAATCAGCCTGCATGACATTTATCTTTCTGCCAGGGCAGTCACATTCTGCTTTTTCATAAGAAAGTGATCTGCAAAGACCAAAGCACCTGGGGTCCCTGGGCGTCACCACAAGACCACGACCCTTGCCCCCTATTCCAGAGACCTAAAAGGCAACTCCACACAAAGGTGACCCTGATACCCTCACAAACACACCTGCAGATTGAATTTCAGCAGGAATATTTTTCCCTCCTTCCTCTGCATCCAGCTCCAAAAACAGTCAAATCTCCAGGCAAAGTATCTGGTCACCCAAAGGCCTGTGACCATCTGCCTGTTCTGCCATCCTTCACACTGGTTTCCTTCCTTTACATTGTCTTATGGCTTCATGAAGGCTGCTGGAGCTCCAGCCACCACGTCTGCATTCCAGACAGGGGAAGGAGGGAAGTCGGATGCAAAAGGCTTAGCCTGTTAGATGCCAGCCTCTTTTAGAGAGCTTTTCTAGAATTCCCAGCTAACCCTTTCAGCCTACATCTTTCATTGGCCACCCTATCGGTAAAGGAGACTAGGAAATACCGTTTTTAAACCGGGTACACTGTTGTCCCTAACAACACGGGGTTGTGGTTGACAACAGAGAAAGCCAAAGAGGATGCATACTAGAAGTCTCTACAATAGAGCACTGAAGACAACCAGACAGATATTGTATCACAGGACTCTGTCCTGTGAGTGGACCTGGGGACAAATCACTTAGCACCTCTGTAACCAGGGTCTACTTTGTGAAATAACCACATGGCCCACACCAGAAGCATCAGGAAGGGCACCAGGGAGGTGGTGGCTTCAAGGACTTTGGACAACTTGGAGGAGGATAACTTAAAGGACAGAAATCACTTGTTTGATTTTTGTATTAAAATCAAGTAGGATTTATTTTCATTCATGCATTTAACCAATATTTATCATGTACTTAACAAAATAACAAAAACAATTCAAACACCATTCTGTTGACTGAGGGCTGACTTGGGGCCAGACATGGTTCCAGATCCTTTGCCCATGTGGTCTCACTTAATCCTCAGAACCATATGTGGCAGAGTCTATCATTATCAGCCCCATCGTTCAGATGTGGAATTGGGACAAAGAGGTGTTAAGGATGAGCTGAGGGTCACACTGTTAATACACAGAGGAGCCCAGCTTGAACCAACAGCCTGGCTCTTAGACCCCAAGGAGGTGGTGGTGAATTGGCAGACAAGGTCTCACCTATTTTTGTCTTTCTAGTGAAACACATATAAGCCCAATTATGTAAGGCCATCATAAATTTCCCCAGGAGACTGGCACAGGGAGATGGGGCTACTGTCACCTTCTGCAGCACACCAGGAATCTCTGGTGTGACTGGGTTCAAGACCCACCCCTTCCCTCAAAGCCAACTCTTCCTGAGTCAGGACCACATCCATTGAGTCCCGAGGTGCAGCAAAGAAACTGTCCCTACTTGGCTTCAAAAGCCAGGGTACTTTCCAGCAGTGAGCCAAATGGCTGTTTGCTTAGAATTTTTAGAACAGGTTCATCTCCAAGGACATGGAGTCTATTCACATAATTCAACCTTATCAAAGGTCAGAGAAGCTGGAACTGTCACATACCAATTATCTATTGGCATCATCAGGGCTCATGTGGAGGTGGTGGGTTTTGGAAGGACGGTGTTTGCTGCTATTTCACCTTGGACCTGGGTCCCCTCCTGTGTGTTCCTTGCTCTGCATCATCTCAGGGCCTTGCCTCGCTCCTCCATCTTTCTCCTCTAGCTCCTTTACAGATAGGGTCAGTGAAAGGCTAAGCTGAAAGGGTTAGCTGGGGATTCAAGGAAAGGAGTCTGACATCTAGGAGGCTTTGTCTTTTGTCCCCCACTTCCCTCCTCTCTTCTGTCTGGAACGCAGAGGTGATGACAGGAGCTCCAGCAGCCTTCTTGAAGCCATAAGATAACTTGGAGGGAGGAAGCCAGTGCTAAGGATGGCAGAGTAGGCAGACAGATGAACTGGCTGCCTGTTGACTCTTGTCCCAGACAACCTGCTTCCTGTTTGAGGACAGGACAGAAAGGACACCAAACCCTTTTTCTGTGCAAGAGAAATTAAGCCTGCCTCTTTTTGGAGCCCCTGCTATTTTACAAATTTTCCTTAGTATCTAGCCGAATTGATAGAAGCTTATACATTCCTCTCACACTCTGTAAGTGATTTGTCCAGTGAGAAGAACTAAGATAATACATTTCTGCCATCATTAAACTTCCTGTGATTTTTAGTCCAATATACTTTAAAAAGGACAGGATGAAGAGAAGAGCTAAAAGCCCCTGCAGCAGAAGCCCTCACTTGCAGGGCAATCACTCCTAGAAGCAAAAGATAAGCAGGAAAACCACAATGGATAAGATCTGCCATCACCCTTAGCTTTTCTGATTACACAAAGTACAATAACATCTATTTTTTTTTTCATCAGAAGGAATCCTCTGAGACCACCAAGCATCCTACCCACTCCTTCTTCCTGACGGCCTAACTTCCTTCTGATCTATTATTGGCTTTTCCTCGCCTGAGCTCTGTGATCTAGCCAGAACCCTCCAGAACTTATAGGGAGTCCAATCCTTGCCCAGCAGCTCTGAGCCAGGCCCACAGCTTCCCAGCCACAGCACTGGGGGCAGAGGGAGGTCCCCTGGATTATGGCAAAGGGGGAAGTTGCAGGAAAAAAACTCCCCACAAATTAGCACCATCTACAATTGACCAACAAAGTGCACATAGTTCTCAGCATTCAAAGCCTAAACAATCAGAATGGAGACGTATAAAGCATTCAATGCTTCACGTTGACAGGCCAACACCGGAAAAGGCAGAGTGATCAAAAGGACACAGCAGTACTCCTTCAGCACCCGCCAGGACCCTGGCGGAATGGAAGAGAGCATCTGCACTGCACAAACTTCAATGATCTTCTTCAGAATTGACGAGGAAGGGCCATGTTATGTTCACCCTGGGTTCAGTTTTAAGTGTATCTTAGTTAATATTTTTCAATATGAGTCATCTCCAGATATTGTGATCATTTCCAAATAACCAGAATCTAGATGACTAGAAATTTACTCTAGCTGGCTTTATACAGGAAGTGTGAGGACAGAATCCAGCTGCTTCCACTCCAGGGTAGGTCTGAGGCCAACTGCCCTGGGTTTCCTGGCCTGTGGCGTCAGTCTGGTTGGATTGCATACAAAGCCCTGCAGATCTCCTGCTTTTCCTGATTCTCCTGTCCTGAGTGAGTGCGAGGGGCTCCCCTGTCACCGGTGCATTCTTTGAAGCAGATGCTGTGCCTGATACCTGCTGGAGAGTCCCACGGCCGTGAGTGAGTTAAGGAACCTGCCATCCTTCCTATCTTCCAGGGTGGATATTGGGGTCGGGGGAGGTTAAAGGGAATGTCCATAAAGTTGCCACCATATTGTTGGGACTGAATGCAATGAGAGTTCTTATTGTGATGATATCAGTGACGATGACAATGATGATGATGATGATGATGATGACATCTAGAACTCCAGGGTTTCCTGCTGAGAACCAAGGAGGATGTCCCATTTACCTAATAAATACATGTCCTGTGAATGCAGAACATGCCATGTAATTGATGACACAAGAGGGATCTTACTTTCGGGGGATGAGAATCAGTTCTTTATGGATTCCCACAGGGCAGAGGGACCCAGGTAGAGATACTAAGCTGTCTGTTATATTTCTGAATGAATGAGTATGTATGCAACAACTATCGTGTCTCCTTGTAACTTGTGTGCTCGTCACAAAATCTTCACAAGAACTCATAACATCCAGGCTATGACTATTCTCATTTTACAATGAGGAAGGCGGGACACGAAGGAATAAAGTAACTTGCCCAACATGGGGATGAGCTCACCCCACAACAACCAAGGGTGGGAACACCAGTCAGGTATTTCAGAAAACACTGGGCATGAGGTAGACCAGGTACACCAGGTCCAGGTGCTGACGACAGGTGGAGCGTGGGAGACAGGCCCAGTGAGCCACAGGCCAGTCTCTAGGCTGAGGACACCAGGACAATCGGGCACTGGCCAACTTCTAGCTGTCATCACTGTCTGCATATCATTTTTGCAGTTCGATGGCCTTTAAAATGCATGCTCAGCTTCTACCCTAGGTTTTGCTCTGTACCTCCCGCCTGCATCTACACTTAACCATCAGCTCCCTCTGGTAGTTGGGGAAACATGACCAAGCAACAAATCATGTTAATAAATGCTCCATATTCAGGGATGCCCAAGGCCTTATCTCTTGATGACAGAAGTGATCGTATCATCCCCCCACATAGGCTTGTTTCTAATGGGTAGGAGGTGACTCAACTCCTAGTGTCCACACAGCTGCCCGAATTCTGCATGAAAGAACATGATCAATGTCTAGGATAAAAATCAGCCACCTCAAAACCCTTTAAAGGATTGAAGGACGTGGGACCCAGTGATAAGCACATGTCTAGGGCCCCGCGCCTTCTCTGAAACAAGGATAAGAGAGTGTTGGTGTCCATAACACACTGAAGCACTGTCTGCGGCAGTCTGCCTTTTACAGGCTCCCATCTTCATGAAGGTGGCAGGTCTCCGAGGGCTTACGAACAGGACTCACCCAGAGAGACAAGCGGGGCTGTTCTCCCGGCTTTGAAATACCTGGTGCCTGACTTGCAGAGGCCCCCAGTTGGCGCTGGGATTCTTAGCAGCCTTGGAAACAACCACTGCCCACGTTGGATCTGCAGGATCTTTCTTGAAAAAGCCATAGAGCAAACTCAAGAGCCAAAAACCCAAATGCCTTCAGAGGGCAGATTAATAAGACAGCCTAGCAGAGTTAGTGTTGATGGCCCTGTTCTGGGCGCCAGGCAGATGCTAACCCACGGGGTCCTCACGGCAGCCCCACAAGGCTGGCAGGCCCTCAGCCCAGCTTCTGAGCCTCCCTCTGATCGCACTCTCCAAGCTTTGTGGCATCAGGGTGTGGCAGGGCCTGAGATCCGGAGAGCACAGACCCCACCCACAGTTATCTCAACACAGAAAAACAATCCTGAGCAGGCCAAACAGAACCTGGTGGGGGATGCCTTCACCAGGGCCGCATCTGGCACTGGAGCTGCTGGTTTGCAGCCCAGCGATTTCATGTTATTTTTTAAATTTTCTCAATATTTGTCTTCCTTTATCTATGAAAGAGTAAGGTTCTGGGGAGGTTTTCTTCCTTGGAACCTTGCTCTCTCATTTTAAGCTGACTTAATCTTCCCACGCTATGCGTCACATGCAGAGCGCCAACTTTGAAGTTCACTCGGTGACTGAGTCTCCCGCCCAATCCCTCAGCGAGGGTGACGTGCAAGCAGAACATCTCAAGGCTCCAGATGCAGCCTGAGCCCTCCGCGGCCCTAGCCTTAATAAACACTACATTTTTCATTTCAAAAACTGTGTTCAATCTGTTCCCTGAAGACAATCTAAAAATTGTCAACATCAGCCAAAGTTTGGAAGCCAAATGTGTGTGCTCCTGCCTTAGATACAGATCCCTTAGCAGAGGGTGCCTCTCAGCCACAGCCCAGAGGAGCTGGGACCCAAGCTGGGAGCTGGTCACTTACACAAGGGAGGCATCCAAAGTCGATTTTAACCAAAGATCCACCAGCCAAGCCTTCCTGCGGGGACCGGCCAGCCACCATGCTGTACTAAGGGGCAGATTGAACATTCTCTTAGCTGCTCCAATTTTAGAAATTGGGTGCTGACTCATTATTAACCCAGGAAGCCCACACACTCAAATGACTGTACTGAAAAAGCTCCCTGTCATGCCCTGCCTACTGATGTGCTGCTTTTTAAGCAAATTTGAAAAATGTTTATCATAAGATATTTATGACATTTTAACCGTTTCATTTACAGTAACTAGAACAACATTTTAAAAAAGTGTTTCCTGTATTTTACTTGACAATAAAGCTAAGCTTCATCGGAATACTAACAGCCTGAGAAATACCTATCAAGATCAAGTCAGGCTCAAAGACCGAGCAGCCCCCTCCTCAGTCCTCCCCAGTCCCCCCACCCCCCAGCATTTTTACATTCTTCCTGATTTTACCACCGTTTGTGACTTTCAATGTTAAGAAAAAGGAAGGGACGTAACTAACTCCTGCAATCATTCATATGCTTTTAGAGAAGGCAGCCAAAGTTCTGCCTCTCTGGTATTTCTTGCACTGAAATTGGGCAGCTCAGACCACGGGGCCAGAAATGGCTCAGGAGCTGCCTCTCCTCCACCTCTGCGAAGCGGAAGCTCAGCCAACCTCAGCACCCCTGGGTTAGCACAAGTATACCCACTTCCATCTCTAAGCTTCACTTCGGCTTCTCAGAGTCCCGAGCAGCTTATTCTCCAGCCAAGCACCGCAATCTCTTCCAAGACAACAAAATGTGCAACCGGCATCTGCATCCTCACAACGAAGGACTGAGAAACACCTCCTGACAGTCACGCTACAAGACAGTAACTGCGGGCCTGAGGGCAGAGGCGGCCACTTTTCTAAACGACAGATCTTCAAAGTCTAAAAGAAACGCACTGTGCCCCCCAGGACGCAGCAGCCTTTCCCACAGCTCAGACTCCAAGACAAACTGCAGAAGTGACCCTAAAAATGATAGACGCATACTCACTAGGGAGAGGCTGGTGGCTCCACCTTCTCAGGAACTGTGCTGTGAAGATCTGAAGACAGGCAGGGGCTTGGGCACCGCTTGCCTAGAATGTCAGTTTGAAACTTAAAAAGCAGCAACCATACAGTCATTCATTTCCCTCCATTCCCAGTGATGTCCACAGGACTAAGAAGGAAAAAAAAAAAGGCGCACACCTCAGCCTTCATTCTCATTGGAACGAGATGACTCATGCTGACTCATAGCCACCACTTCCTCTCCCGACATTCTCTTCATACTTGTGAGCTGGGCTGGTCCGGTTCCCAGGGTCCCTGCAGCTCTTCCTGGAAGAGCAGCCTTCCTGATCCTCTCAGAGAGACCCAAACACTGACCCCACATGGGACTCAAAGATCGCCCACACAGGGGAAATGCTTTATTTAGGAATCTTGAGAACAACTGGAAAATAAAATGCATGAACTTTGTGTGCATTTGAATTTCAAAGACATACTAAGATTTTGTAATGTGCTACAGGCTTATGTGCGAAATTCTTGCTCTTTTCAAGGCAGTTCAGAATAGAAAGAAGGATGAGATATTTCTTATTGTTTTAAGTGTTCAGGTTTACTTTGCCCTGGTAAAACCTATTTCGGTGCCTATTTTCTTCTGCATATATTCCTCTGACATAACAAGTCAGAGAGCTAAAATCATCATCTCTTCCAAGCTGTCTGTTAGGGAGGTTGGTGCCCTGTTTTTAAGTAGACATGGCTTACAGCTTTTCTATCCATCTCTCAGACTTCAAGAATATGCTAGGTTCAAATAGTAAAGCACCAAGAATTAAATGAAGGTAGAGCAATCTAACTCTTAACAGTTGTTGGAGAATGTTTATCTGCAAGAATCAAGAGTTGTTGCTGCCTCCTGGTTTTCTTTTGAATGATGCAGAGGGCTAGGCAGCCTCCCACGGCTTCAAGCATTTTTAAATTATGAGAAGCACTGCGAGTGCGCAGAATCTATGAGATGCTTAGCAGCTGCTCGAGAAGCCACGAAAGGCTGCTGTGATTGCATTTGGCCAACTCAAGGTTTCTGGGGAGGGGTGACACAGGCAAGGTCACAGATGAACAATGGTGCCCTTGAAGCCTTTTTTGGCTTAGTACCTGATGCTCTGTAGGCTATATTCTGATACTCCTAAAGGTTTAGAGCAAATAAGGAAAACATATTTTGTTGGGGACATGAGACCCAGTCTTCATTTACAGCTAGATTCATCTTAGAGAAAAAATACTTATTCCTTTTCCGTATCTCAGATCTTTTATCGGGAAGTTCAGGGCATTTTTTTCCATCAGGCAATACCAAGTGCTGTGAGTTCTCTATGAAAGTTGTAGCATATTGGCCATTTGGCCAAATAGTCTCATTCTTTGCAGTTTTGTTTTTTATGGTTTTTCCCCCAGGAGAGTTCAAAGCCTGCTAGTTTTTCAGTATTTAGGAATGTCTTTATTGTGCAATTCATCGCAGTGCATTTCCTTTAGGAGAGTGGGGAACTGGGAGGAGGCACAGCCCCAGAGACTGTCTTCAGCCCAGCCCTGTCATCCAGAAGGGGCTTGTCTGAGGCCCCAGAGGTGTGGCGGCCCCACTAGAAAATGCATTAACTAGGAGCTCCGCAGAGTCTGTGGGTTGCTATGTTTGTTCTCTAAGTGGAAAGCCAGCCTTTACCTTCTTTGTGAAGACTTTTATTAAGCCAACTCATTAATTCCTGGGAGAACTGAAAATAAAAATTAATTTCAAAAAATTACACCAGGAATGAAAGAAATTTGAAATAGTTAGAAAACATGGGCTCCAAGTAGAGCCACACTTTCCTGCCACATTAGCAGTGGTTTCTTCCACAGTGGCACTGTTACAGGAGCCTTCTGGAACATTCTGGGACCTGAGACACAGCCAGGCCTACTCCTAAAGTAGCAATCTGAACTGCCACCATGAAGGGTGAGTAGAACTATGTCCCCCCAGGGCAGTGTCGCATTTGAAGATAATCCCATAAATGCTAAATCTTAATTCCTAATTGACTTCAGTCCTTCTCATTTGGCAATGGGCTGGAAAGTGGGGAAAGGTGCTCGTGTGAGAAGGGGGAAGCCATTCCCAATATACTAATAAATAAGTCATTCATTAAGGCATATGAGCACCAGCCCCTACATAATTGCTAATATGGAATTTTCTGGAATAGATTCTCTTTAAGCTAGCTCTGAATATTCCACCAGAAAGGAAACAATGATGACATTCTAAACACCACTACCTTGAAACACTGAACATCTGCATGCTCCTTCCCCAAAGAAAATAGCACTGGAAAAATGTAGGTTTCATGAAATTAGGAAAACCAAACAAATTTCATTGCTAAAGACAATATACATTCCAGCATGTCACAGAATTATAAATACTGATGACTCACAGTAAACCTATCTAATATGTGCCAGTAACTCTCCAAAACACACACAAGTATTAAGTCTTCTGATCCTTCCAGTAGGCCTACACCAAAAATAGTGATATCCTGCCCACTTTTTAGCAAAGAAACAGAGGAGTTCAGGAGCCTGCCCAAGGTTGCAGAGCCTGGACGTGAGCCCAGGCCTCCTGGTTTCAGAGTCCACATTCCTAACCACCAAGCCAGGCAAATTCCCACAAGTGACTTTTTAAACATCTTCGCACACACATTTCCTGAACTCTTGATTTATTCTTCCGAATTCCTCAGACATACATGAGGCAAAGGCACTTTCTCTTCACTTGAGAAGTGAATAAAAATCCTAATTTTCAAGTAACCTATCTCTTAAAATAATATCAATTCTATTTAATGAAAAGAGCCAATTAAAATTATACATTGGACACTTCCCAGAAAGTACCATGAAGCTGCCCACACTACCAATATCTCCAGCTGCACTGTTCCTCCTACCTGGAGGACACAAGGCCGTTAGAGGCGCTCACATCCCTGCCTTCACTAACACCTTCGGAGCCGGTCTCTTCATCAGCCTCCATCCAGAAGAAGTTTCACGCCCTCATTTCAAATCTAGACCCTCCGCCAACACCTCATTTATTCTCTAGGATTTTGCTCCTAGCCACACTTAGGCTCTTTTCCTCCAATATCCTTAATCACTTCCTGTCTGTGAACTTAAGCACAGGCCCGAGTCTCTTTCATCCCAATAACTCCATCCCTGCCTTTGACTCTATGGAGTAGACCCAATGGGTGCCCCCACATTCATTCCATTCCTCCCCCATTGGTAGTAGCCTTGACATTTGGTTAAGATGGACTCCACCCTCATAACCAGGGGAGTCTTCTGATTGGCTAAGCAAAACAAGGGCCACCCCTTGCCACTGTGAATGGCTCCTAGATGGGCTCCCAGGCCCATGTCAGTTAGCGCATGTTTTTTCTAGCCACAGAGGTAAGCTCAGGGGTGCCCAACTGGAGCAAAAAGCCCAAAACTGCAGTGGTTGCCTCTGGGAAGAAACAACAGAGAAGAATGCACAGAACTAAAGAGTCTCTTTCTCGCTTTCAAGTTTCAAAAGTCCAGAACAAGGCAATTGCTGTAGTTTAAATGTGTTCCTCAAAAGTTCATGTGTTGGAAACTTGGTTTCCAATGCAGGAATATTGAGAGGTGGGACCTTTGGGAGATGATTGGGTCATGAGGGCTCTGATCTCATGAATGGACCTATTCATAAATTAAGGAATTAATGGGTTATCACAAAGGTGGGTCTCGTATGAAAGTCACTTTGGCCATCTCTGGTGAGCCCTCACAGCATGTGTTGCCCTGAGCCATCTCAGGACTCTGCAGAGAGTCCCCACCAGCAAGAAGGCCCTCACCAGGTGCAGCCCCTGAACCTTGGACTTCCCACACTCCAGAACTGTAAAAAATAAATTTCCCTTTTTTATAAATTACTCAGCATCAGGTGCTCAATGGTAGCAACAAAAAATGGACTAAGACCATATTATAAAAACAAAAAAAAGCCTTGGAAGAATGGGTGAAGTCAGGCAACAATATATAGTTGTACAGATTACATACTGCACAACCCAGTGGAATAAATTCATACAGGTTGTGATATGCACAACTGTATGTGGCAAAGCTGGGTGTAGTAATAGGCGATACCATCCCAAGATCGTATAAGGATTCCACAGGCTGGGTGATGAAGAGAGTTAGAGGGAAAGGGATAGAAGGAAGAGTGTGAACCCTGTTTCCCAAGAGGGGTGCTGGGAAGAAGCATCATCACTCATCCCAGAGCAGTTCAGGGACTCTGAGAACAACGAGACATCTGAAATGGGATGATAGGATATAACAGTTTGATTGGCACCTGAGCGCAGTGGTTCATGCCTGTAATCCCAGCACTTTGAGAGGCCAAGGAGGGCAGATCATGAGGTCAGAAGTTCGAGAACAGCCTGGCCAACATGGTGAAACTCCATCTCTACTAAAAATACAAAAATTAGCCAGGCGTGGTCGTGTGTACTTGTAATGAAGTAATCCCAGATACTGGGGAGGCTGAGGCAGGAGAATCACTTGAACCTGGGAGGTGGAGGTTGCAGTGAGCCAAGATTGTGTCACTGCACTCTAGCCTGGGTGACAGAGCAAGACTCCATCTCAAAAAAAAAAAAAGTTTGATTGGCAGTGCTTTTTTCTTCCTTAGTGGAACTTTAACTTAATGGTGCATCTTATAATTGAGGGCATCTTAAATTAGAGGTAATGTAGTCTGTAAAGTTAGGAAATTGCATGAGTTCATCACAGAAATGAATGTAGGGAAAAAAAAAAAAAAAGCAAGAACTGAACCCTGGAGCTCTGCAGTTTTAGGAGGTCAGGGGATGAGGAGGAACCAGCAAAGATAGGGATGGGGAAGTAAGGGTTGGTGAGGTGGGAGGGAAGCCTGAAGAGTATGGCACCGTCAAGGGCAAGTGAAGAAGGCCCTTTAAAAAGGAGAGACTGATCACCTGTATATTCACTGCTAAAAGGCCACGTGAGGTGGAGACAGAAGAACATCTATGGATTTGGCAAAAGGATTTGTTGGAGAAGAGGGTGTGAAAAGCTCTGAATTCAGTGAGGAGAGAAAGAGGGAATGAAATTGAAGACAGAACAGACACTGCTTTCTAGAAACAAGGCTATAACTGGAGGGGGAAATGGGGTCAAGAGAGATTTCCTTATTTGTTAAGATGGGGAAAATAATAGCCCATCTGTGTACTTGCTGATAGATATAATTTAGTAGAAAGAGAAAAACTGATGATGCAAGAGAGAATGAGAAGGAATTTGGTGGAGTAGGAAGGAGGCTAGAACCTACTGCTCAAGGAGAGGGGTTGGCCTTGGTGAGGGAGAGTCTATCTACATGACAGGACATGGACCAGGCAGGGAGGTATGCTCTTTACGTTTTCATACTTTGTAAAAGAAGAAACATCAATTTTAAAAATTCAACAACAAATAGAACATGAAAATAGTCTGTCCAAAAACCTTAAAACATTACAGATGAAACTAAAGCCCCCTTTGATGGTTTTGTAGGATTTTATTTATTTTGATTTTTGAGAACTATCCCATTGTATGTTTATATCACAGGTTGTTTATCCATTCACCTGTTGAGGGAAACTTGTTTTGTTTTCCACATTGGCTATGACAAATACAACTGCTGTAAACATTTATGTACACATTTTTGTATGGATGTGCATTTTTCTTTTGTCCAGATAGGTAATTTACTGCTGGGTGATGCGGTAACTCTACGTTTACCCTTATAAGAAACTGTTAAACTTTCTCCAAAGTGACCATACAATCCATTTTGCATTTCAGCCAGCAATGTATGCATGAAAGACCAGTTGATCCTCATCTTTCCCCTGCTGGTATTGTCAGTATTTTCAGTTTAGCTGCTCTAATGTGCCTGTCGTGGTATCTCCTCATAGCTTTAATTTGCATGTCCCTAATGACTAATGATGCTGAGCATCTTTTCATGTGCTCACTTGCCATCTGTGTCTCTTTGGCAAAGTTTTTTCTATTTTTTCTCTGTGTTTTAATTGGATTCTTTGTTTTCTTACTGTTGAGGTTAGAGCTACCTTTATAGATTCTAGGTACAACTTTTTAGATCAAATATGTAATTTATAAATATTTTCTCCCAGTCTATATCTGGCCTTTTCATCCTCTTCAGCAATATATTTTGCATAATAAAAGTATTTTGATGAAGCCCAATGAATGTTATCTTTCTTTTATGGATAGTGCTTTAGGTCTTCTAAAAAATATTTGCCCAACCCTAGTAATGAAGATTTTTCTCCTGTTTTATTCTAAAAGTTCAAGAGTTTAACATTTTATATTTAGGCATATTATCAATTCTGTGTTTTTTCACAATATATGAGGTTTAGATTGAGGAGTTTTTTTTTACTGAGGATAGCCAATAAAACACCATTTGTTAAATAGTCTATCCATTGAATTGCTTTTGGGACTTTGTAAAAAATCACTTGGCCATATTTATGTGTATTTATATTTCGACTTTCTATTCTGTTCCATTAATCTACCAGTCTATCTCTTTCCCACTACCACAGTCTCAATCACTACAGCTGTATGTTAAGTCTTAAAATCAGGTATGATTCCTCCAATTTTATTCTTCTTTTTCAAAATTGTTTTGGATATTCTTGGTTTTTTTTCTATATAAATTCTACTATCAGCTCATGTGTATCTACAAAATGTTCCCTCTTGGATTTTGAAGGGAATTGCAGTAAACCTATAGATGAATTTGGGTAGAATATACTTCTTTACTATGTCAAGTCTTCCAATCTATAAACATGGTATATCTCTCTATTTATATAGTCATTATAGTTTGGTGTCTCCATCTATATGAGCTAAAAAGTATTTTCATTACAGGGTGTTGGTTTAGTGATTCTCAATAAGTCATTTTATTGTCTTTATAAGGTCCTAAATTAAACAACTCCTGCAAGTATTTATATATATATATATATATATATACACACACATATATATATATCTACCAAGACTTGATGTACCCACCCTATTATTTGGGTGCTGAGAGTGGGCTGAAGTATTAATAGATAAATAGCCCCTTACCCCTACCTTTTCCTTTTTAAGAAACTCATGAGGCATCATTCTGCTCCAGCAAGCCACTTGCTTTCTGTGAGGCCTCCAGTTTTCCACTGATCCCTCTGGCCCTGATGATTCTTTTTTCTCCTCCCCTCTGCCTCTGCCCTGGGGATATTTGCCAAGATTCCTAACTCAAGTCACCTCTCTTCTCACTTATTTAGAGACTTCACCTCCCAACACACAAGGATTATGCTCCTGGACTGATGCTGGGGGACCTCCCTCCATGTCTCCATAAGCATTTCCAGAATGTCCATGCTTCTGGTTATGAAAGCTGAAATCCTTGAGCTCTCCTGGCTCTCACTGCTTCCATCTACCATCCCTCCCTCCCTCCCTCCATCCATCCATCCATCCAGGGGTGTGCTGGCAAGGGTTTAACAACCAGTTCTCCAAATATAAAGCAAATCCTAATTTGTAGAATTTGCTGATTTCTGTAGTATAAATTATCCCCCCATTGCCAATTGCAAACTACCAACATGCTGTCACTGAAAGTGAGTTGGGCAGAGATAAGTAAATTTGTTCCAAAACCCAGAACAAGTCACTGCCAGCACACCACTGCATCCATCCATCACCAAACCTCCTGAGTGTCCTTATCCCTTGAGTCTTTCATACCAAAACTAACTCGTCACCCATTTGAGATCTTCAAAGAGGCACTTATTTCTGCATTTGTAAATGGTCAGATTAGTTCAGCTGTTCTTAAACTTGGGTGTCTAAAGACCTCTTTGAGAATCTGATGAAAGCTACACCTTGCTCTCCAGAAAAAGCAGTAAAAGTATGTACAACAAATTTTGTGCACAGAGCCTGTCTGTGCTGTTCCAGACTCAGGTTTCCAGAGAAGCTGGGATTGGAATCCCTGAACCCAGTGACCTCAAAGGTATACTGCAGCTTTAAACATTCGTCTGTTGACTCACACCATGGGATAACGTAACATCTGGCAAATTACGAAGTAACAGGTACAAAAGGAATCCAAATTCCAAGTTTACATCTGTTCTTCCTGTGAATTAAAATATAAAGGAGCCTTAGAATTGAGAATATCATGGCTAATGGCAAGGACCAGCAGCTTCTTAGGCATCAGCTCTCCAGGAAAGAACGGCCCAAAGCAGAGCAGAGAGCTGTTCCTGGCTGTCGGCCAGTAACTTTGGCCATGGCGAGCTAGAGCTCTAAGTCCCGGCCATGTCACAAGGAACCTGGGCATTGTGCACAGGGCCTTCCAAGAAGCCAAAGCTCAGACTGGCATAGAGAAGCGGCTTTCTTCCTATGAATGACGCAGACACACATCTCATGGAAACATCAACTCAAATAAGTCACATTTCACTGGATGACTTGGATTCATTCACTAAGAACAAGATGTGTTCTGCCAGCACAGCTGGAAAGGAGTGGGCTGGAGGGGGTGTTGTATCTTAGAACTGATCAAGGTCAACCCTGGCTCATCATCTTTTGCCCTTCCCCTCAAAAGGCACCAAACTGGACTTGACCTGACAACATTGGTGCTGTAAAGTGATCCCTGTCATAGTCAAGTGGCAAAAAAAGAAAAGAAAACTAAACACTTCATATGGCTGTCTAGAAGATGTTCTAATTGAAGTCATGTGTGAGCACAGATTGCATTTTGGCTTAATTATCATGTGCAGAATAATAATATTCTTGTTAACAAGAGTCATATTGATTTCACTCATGCTGATGATGAAAGGATTTGAGAGGTAACCAAGTTCTGGGGGCAGCATAAACCTGAAAATTGTGCTGCTGACTCGTGGAAAACAGTGCAGCATCCATGGGTCCAAACCACTGAAAAGCAGAGTCCCGACTTCTTTGGTCATGTCTGTCTTCAGTTATATCAGAGCTGGTGGGAGTGAGTGGATGAGGCACTACTGATAGTTCTGGTCCTTATGAACAAAGTAGCCCAGTGCATCTCACATGCACGGCTACATCAGATTGTTAGAAAATCTGCCCAGCAGAATTTCCAAGGCAGCACTGGATTCTCGTCACATTGTTGGGTATTATTTAAGGTCATAGACTCTGGGGGCCAGAATGTCTTGATTCGAATCTGGCCTCCACTGCTGGCTGTATGCCCTTGGAAATCACCTAACTTCTCTGAACCTCAGTGCAGTGGGCAGAATTCTAAAGATACTTCCCCAAGATTCCTGTCTCTTTTTTTAGTCAAACACTAAAAGGTAATACTGTGAGGGGATTTTGTAGTGTAATAAAGTCTGAGTCAATTGACCATAAAATAAGGAGAATAGATGAGTGGGCCTGACCCAGGCAGGTGAGCCCTTTAAAAGCAAGGCATTGGCCAGGTGTGGTGGCTCACACCTGTAATCCCAGCACTTTGGGAGGCTGAATCACTTGAGTCTAGGAGCTCAAGACCAGCCAGGGCAACATAGTGAGACCTTGCCTATAAAAACATTTAAAATTTAGCCAGATATGGTGGTGCGTGCCTATAGTCCCAGTTATTCAGAGAGGCTGCAGTGAGCTGTGATCATGCCATTGCACTCCAGCATGGGTAACAGAATGAGACCCTGTCTCAAAAAAAAAAAAATGCAGAGCGTTTTCTCTGGTTGAAAGCAGAAGAGGAAGTCAGAGACTCAAAGCAGCAGAGGGTCATGTATTAGGAATTCAGGCAGTCTTTAAGTGCTAAGAGTAACCCCCAGCTGACAGCCAGCAATAAAACAGAGACCTCAGTGTTATAGCCAGAAGAAATTGGATTTCTCCAATGACTCTGATAAGCTTGCAAGTAGATTTTCCCCTGAAGCCTCCAGACATGAACCCTACCCCTTGGTCATCTTGATTTTTTGTGACCCTGAGCAGAGAACCCGATGGAGTCTGCCCATAATTAGAGAACTGTAAACTCGTAGATGGGGCTTGTTTTAAAGCCACTCCATTTGCAGGAATTTGTTACACAGCATT
This sequence comes from Cacajao melanocephalus, assembly GCA_963573385.1. Lineage (NCBI taxonomy): Eukaryota > Metazoa > Chordata > Mammalia > Primates > Pitheciidae > Cacajao > Cacajao melanocephalus. The sequence goes on along the minus strand of CAUYLG010032509.1, from coordinate 20,962 downwards.
AGAGAACTAACACATTCAGCCAATTTACAAAATGAGGATAAGAGTTTCATACTCATAGGATTATATGAGAATTAAAAATTAATATCCACAAACGTCTAGAATGTTAATAAGAACAATCTCTAAATACTGGCTATTTTTTGTATGTGCCATGGAGCTGGTAAAATCCAGATATGTGTGGTTGATGGTTTGAAAGTTTTTCCACCAATACAGTATTTGAGTCATAGGCTGAACTCAAAAGTCTAGAATTTTAAATAAATGAATCATACACTAAATATGCATCATCTTTTGAAACTCAGTGCCTGTGAATAAATCTCGATGATCATAACACATTACTCAACAAAGAAGACCATAATAAAGAAAATATCAGAACACACAGAGCAAAAGACAGTCCGTTTAGAACTCAAGCATTCAACAGACCTTTAATGAGTACACACCAAATGCCAAGCTCCAACTCAGGTCCTGGGACACAGCAAGAAGAAGACACGAAAGATCCCTGTTCTCACGAAGCTTATGTTCTAGGAGGATGAGACAGAAAATAAGTACATGAGAAAAGTACAAGCTAGTGACATGAACAGTGCAAAACATTAGCATAGGGTATGAGGGAAGTGCTTGAGATGGTAGGTCATCTAGGAAGGTTACTCTGGAGAGGTGCCATTTAAGCTGAGTTCTGAATGATGACCAGGAGCCAGCCAGCAGCATTCCAGGACAGGAGCAGCTGACACCAAGACCCCAAGACAAAAGGAGCAGGAAAGAACCCAGGATAGCTGCTGCTTAATAAGTAACAGCAAGGGAAGACAAGATGGGGCTGGAGAAGGTGGCAAGGAAGGAGTTTGAATTTTGTGCCAGGTGCGATGAGGAGACACTGGGGGCTTTTAAACAGGAGAGTGACATGATCTGATTTGAGTTTTCTGAGGAAAACTTTTTTTTTAAAGACAAGGTTTCGCTCTGTTGCAGGCTGGAGTTCAGTGGCGTAGTCATGACTCAATGCACCCCCAACCTCCTGGGCTCAAGAGATCCTCCCACCTCAGCCTCCCAAGTAGCTGGGACTACAGACACACACCACCACCACGCCTGGCTAATTTTTGTAGTTTTTTTAAAGACAGGGTTTTACTATATTTCCCAGGCTGGTCTCGAACTTCTGGGCTCAAGCAATCCACCCGCTTCAGCCTCCCAAAGTGCTGGAATTACAGGCATGTGCCACTGTGCCCAGCCCCTGAGGATCACTCTTACTGCTAAGATAACTCTTACTGCTGGAGCCCTTGTGTAGCACCAGGTGGAAAAAAGGGAGTCCAGTGGGTTCCACTGGGGTCTGATGAGTATAGTAGAGATGGAAAGATAAGGGCCTGTTTGAGTATGTTTTGGAGATAGAATCGTTGGATGGATTGGGTTTGAGGACAGTGATGGAGAGAGATGAATCAAGCATAACCCTTCAGTTTTTGGTTTGAGTAACTGAGGAGTGCCACTTACAGAGATAGGTGGTGTGAAATCCCAGATTTGGTTCAGGCCATCTTGATTTGGACATACCTATCAGATATCCATGTGGAGATGTTGGAGTAGGCTTGGAATTCTGGAGAAAAGTCAATGTTAGAGGCAGATTCAAGAGTTAATGTCCTACAGATGGAATTAAAGACCTGGCCTGGATAAGAAAGAGAGAGACAGAGAGAGAAAACATGCGGAGAGAGATGAGAAGGGAACCCAGCACCCTCAGCCAGTGAGATTGGAAGAAAACCAAGGAAATCACTGCTCAGAAATCAAGTAGTGAGTGTTTCTAGAAGGCAGGAGAGGTCTACCTGCCAGCACTGCTGAGAGGTCAAGTCAGACAGGAACAGAGAAGGATGTGCTGACCTGGTCACAGGGAGGCAGTGGTGACCAGGGAGATGGCCCTGGCAGTCTCCTTGAGTGAGTCACGGAAGCTTGGCTGCAGGGAGTGGGTGTAGCAACCACAGACAACTCTTTCAAAAAGGGAAGCAGGAAAATGGGATCTGGAGCATCCTTTGAGGCCCCACCAAGTACAGTGATGGCGACTGAATGATAGAGGCCTGGGCTCCACCCACCAGCTTCTGAGTATTGTAGTTATCCTACAAATGGGGAAGGCAGGACCGCATGGAATTAGGTGAGTGCATGGTCCATGAGTGTGCAATGACATCATTCAGTCCAGGCAAACATGTTTTACTTGATATCAGCTGTCTCTAGTTTGTGAAGATGGACTATGTATTTGAAATACTAGCAAGAAAAACATAAAGTAAAACTATTATTAAGAGCCAAGGCAGTTTAAATTCTTCTTTTTTCGCTAACAGGAGGAACTTACACATGGTTCTTTTTGTTGTAAACAAAGATAGATTCACCATTTTCCTTGATTTGGTGTAACTGGGAAGCTTCTTAGGCTTGATAACCAGCAAAACAAAATCCTTGACACCTAAATAACACTTTGGTCTAATGCATACTGCCATGAGATCAAATGGAGCCTAATCTGATATACCACGTTGATTCTTAGCTGAGTGATTCTTTAATAGCTTCTTAATTTTTGCTTCATTCTCCAATGCCCCTAATGACTCGCTCAAAAACACTACAAGGACGCATACTAAGCAATCTGAGTTTGCCCTCCAAAAAGTTCATAATTAAAAACTTTACCTGTGTTGAAAAAAAATCAGCACACTTCCTGAGCACTACTCCCAAGTTGTTGAATTTAATCAGACACGGACTTGATAGAGTGCATTCATCTATAGTGGCTGTCAATGGGAACCAGTGAGTCAAATCTCTAACAGGGGCCAGCCTTACTGAGGGCCTGAGAGGAGGTTCTCAGGTCAGCACTTGGGCCAACACAGTCTCTCCCACCCCAGGTATCGCCCACCTCTGCGCAGCCCCTGTATATCGCAGGGTCTGCCTGTCCTTCCTGCCTCTGCCCTGCATGCCCCACTCCCTGCTGTGAACTGCTTCTTTCACTTTTGTGATGACACAAAACCACAGATCTGATTTGGCCACTTCAGCTTTCACATCTGCACAGCTTCTCGGGGTCTTTGTGTTTCAAGGTTTGTCCCTGAGTCAAACAGACCCAGAGTGGAATCTAGCTCCCAACTCAGTGGTCTTGAGAAAGAGCCCTTCCTGAGGCTTTGTTTCCTCTTTTGTAAATTGAGAATAGCCATGGCCATAAGAGAGGCCTCGTGCCCCCACTCTGATGAGGATGAAGTGAGATGATGCAGGAGGTGAGGTTCACAGAGGGCCAGGCCCTCAGTCAGTGCCCAGCAAACGGCAGCTCCTTGTAGTGGGTAAGCTGTCATTCTAACAAACAGCAGCCTTTCCTAGGGGACCCTCTCCTTCCTTTCATGTGATCCTGTGGTTCTGTCATCTTCCTCTGCTTCCCACCCTAAACCACCTATCATTAGATCTGGCTGCACATTTCTGTAAAAAAACAGCAATGCATTAAGCTAGGACTCCTTTTCTCTCTTACGTAAAAGCAGCCTGGCATAGGAAGCACAGGCTGAGGGCGCAGCCCCAAAGCGTTACTAGGAAATCGGGCCCCTGTCTTCCTGATCCACCATGCTGGAGCCTGGCTTTTATCTTCAAAGTGACTTTACAGCCCAGAATGGCTGCTGGCACTCCAGCCAGCAAGTCCATATTCCCCATATTGACAGTAGGAAGAAGTGAGGGAGGATAGAAAAGTGTGTACCACCACCCCGTCCCATCAGGATGGAGCCTACTGAAAATTCCACATAATGGTTCCACATATAGAACCTGGTCACTTGGGCTCTCCTAGCTGCAGACTAGTTTAGAAAATGTGGTCTTTTCACTGACACAGTGCCATCCGAAATAGAATGTTTTTTTAAATTAAGCAAGAAGGGGAGAAGGGTATCTGTTGGCAACTAGTAGTGTCTGACAAGGCATGGGCCCCATGGCTGGACATGAGTGCCCTTCCACAGGATCTGGTCTCCAACACTGGCACAGAGATGGTCTGCATTCCCTGTGGGTCAGGGGCTGGAGGGACATAGTCACACACAGAGGAACATGAGCCAGGGGAGGGAGAGAGTGTATACCAGGAGCGAGGCTGCCCTTGGGTTTCGGCTGGGGAAAAACTGATCACCTCTAGACAAATGAGTTTGAGTAGAGTCTCCAATGCTATCATGTTGATTAGTTAGGACTGTTTATTGTAGTGATCAGGTCATTCTATATAAGCTTATTATTGACATTAATAATACCCAGGTGACATCAGGGACTCCTCCAGCTGCATCTTCTCCCCAGCTCCAAAGCTCCCTGCAGCTCATTTGTCTATGCTGCCTCCTCACAGGGTCTCAGACCAAAAGCCCCCTTTTTTCTCACCCTGCCTATACCTGTGCTTCCCCCATGCCCAGCCTGGTCATTTCTCCTCCATCCCCCCTTTCCAAGCAAATTCCTACTTAGTCTTGAAGACCTGATTCAAATGTCACCTCCTAAGTGGAGCTTTCCCCAACTCCTTTATATTCACTTGAGTCCCTAAATGTTTAAATGATCTCTTTCATATTTTGCTGCAAGACTTTACCCCGCCACTAGATTGAAACACCAACAGGGAAATTTTCCACCCTCTCCACACGCACACTCCCGCAGGAGACCATAAACACTAGTCACTGGATGACTGAATGAATGGCAAGTAGATAAGATTTGACCAATGCAAATTCTACCCAAGCAGAAGCCTTCTGAGTGAGGGTTGCTGGGTGTGAACCTCACTCTGCCTCCACTGCCTCCTCTGTAAAAGAAAGATAACAATAGTGACATCTCTCTCAAAAGATTCACAATACCTGACACATCATACGACCTCAGCTAATGTCAGCCATTCATACTGGTACTGTTTTACCGCACGTTATCAACTCATTGATGCAGATTTCTTTTTCACATTGTAATGGCACTTGCATTATATGGCATGACATGGTTTAGTTGGCAGAGGTTTTGGGTTTTTTGTTTTTTGTTTTTTTTTTTGGTTTATTTATTTTTCCCCTTGGCAGTGCAACCAATGCTGTATAGAAGCCAATGGAATAGTTATTCTTAGGTAAGGAATAGAGTTCAGAAATTCAGGGCTTTGCAAAGTCAGATAAGTCAACTGTTTATAAATTCCAAAGAGTAAGAGATAAGACTGTGCTCTTTGAGTGGCTCAGAACGAGATGAAGCACAAGGCCTGGCTTTTGCCATATGGTGTTCCAGGAAGAATCAAGGTAGCCGCCATTCCATCAAATGAAAGTGAGGGAAGGGGCACAAAAGAGAAGAAATAAAGCAGGTCTGAGGCCTAGTTCTTGGCAAGAATTCAGTGTGACTGTAACCGGGGAGCTGATGAGAAGCAAGTAGATCAGAAGCTGACTATGTTTTTGTGGATCTTGAATTGTCAAAGAAACGAGTTAAAAATATATTTTATGCATAAAATGGAGTATTATTCAGCCATAAAAAGAATGAAATATTCATACATGCTACAACATGGATGAGCCTTGAAAACATTATGCAAAGTGGACACACACTATGTGATTCCATTTATATGAAATATCCAGAATAGGCAAGTCCATTCGGAGACAGAGTGGTTTAGTGGTTGCCAGGAGCTGGGGGAGGTGGGATGGGAATAATTGCTTAATGAGTACAAGGTTTCCTTTATGGGTGAGGAAAATGTTCTGGAACCAGATAGAAGCAGTGGTTGTATAATGTTGTGGTGTCATAAATACCACTGAATTGTTCATTTTTAAATGGTAGTTTTATGTTACCTGAATTCACTGCCCCTCACCTTTTCTTCTTTTTTCTTTTGGAGACAGTGTTTGGCTCTGTTGCCCAAGCTCGAGTGCAGTGGTGAGTTTATAACTCACTGTAGCCTCAACCTCCTGGGCTAAAGCAATCCTCCCACCTCAGCCTCCTGAGGAGCTGGGACTACAGGCATGTATCACCATGGCTGGCTAATTTTCTATTTTTTGTAGAGCTGAGGTCTCACTGTGCAGTCCAGGCTGGTCTCAAACTCCTGGGCTCAAGGGATCCTCCTGCCTCAGCCTCCCAAAGTGTTAGGATTACAGGCGTGAGCCACTGTGCCCCTCCACATCTCAAATTTTTTTAAAAGCAGTTGACTGTTCAACTGTAAAACCTCCAACCTTCAGCAGTAGCAAGTGGGCAGGAGAAGCTGTGCAGCCCCCACTAAGGGCATGTCCTTAATCCCATATCATAACAGCTATCCAGAGTGAGAGGCCAGAGGGTCTCTCTGAGCACAAGCTAGGGACCCCAGAGAACAGTGGGTAGGGAGGCTCTCCAGGGATAAACCAGAAGATTTGGGGTAAAGGCCTCCCCCTGCATGCTCAGAAGGTTTATTGCCGGACTGGGTTCCTTGTGTGCCTCCTATCTACTCCTCTGGGAATCGTGGTGCTGTTGCTATTATCCTGCCCCTGTTCTACTGCAAGGTACTGGGCTGTGTGAGGCAGCTAATTTATTGCTTTATTATCTGTTTATGGCCTCTGGGTCTAGAAAGGCCACATTGAACACTACTGAGACTAACTGCCATGCACCCCCTGTAGAACTCAGAACATTTGACACGTTCCAGTTATGGCCACGGCAGTGACTGCTAGTTGCCTAACCCCACATGTGTTCTCCCCTTTTCCCTGAAAATCAAGCCCCTGAGTTTCAGCTGGGCACAAAATAATTCTTCCTAGAATGTGTGTTATCACCCTCATAGCTGGGGATGGCCACCACTGGGGGATGGAAGGGTGAAGAGGTGAAGGAGCCTGAGTTAGCAAGGATGGGCAGCAGCTGGGTAACCCCAGACTCACTATCCTCTGGATTTCTTTTATGTGAAAGAATAAAATGTGTTGTATTTGAGCCTGTGTTATTGTAGGTTTCTGCTATATGCAACCAACCCTAAATGTAATTGATACAATGGGTTCCTTCCTAATCAACTCTGGGTACCACATTGTAAAAATCTGCAGTGTAGCTGTAACCCCACCATAATTTGTGATTTGGTGAACCTCCACTCTTACTCTTTCAAAAACTGACTAGGCCACTACAGTTTCCCACAAAACTAGCCCACATTTTCATAGTAGGAAACTGCAACAAGGAACTTGAACGTGTTAAGTTCCTCGTTGACGAGACAGTTATCCCTGAGCCTGCAGGCTGCCTCTCTGGCCACTAAAGTTTCTAGACAGACCTGCAAAGCAGTGAAGGAGAGCAGCATTGATCACTGCATCCTTCTGTACAATATTTACTTGAAAAATAATTACAAAATACCTTGATTTTACCCAGGATGCTTTTCAGCACATCCCAAAGAGGAAATTCATTTCTGATGTAGTTTGTGGATTTGTTTGTTTTTATTTTCATATTGTTTTTGCTTTGTTTTCATTTCATGGGCAATTTCTCCCACTGATTACCCAATAGACAATTGCTCCCATCAGTTTCTGTTTAACATTTATATTATTAATTATGAAAAAATACAAATTAACCACGATAGCAACTACTGGTTAGAGTAACATAAATTTCTTTTATCAGATATTCTTAAAGCTGAGGAAAAGTGTTAAGATATGAAACAATGTATATCTTGATATAAGGTTTATTTTTGTATGATTATAAAAGTCATAAATGCTGCCTAGGGATAACCTAGAAAATGTAGAAGAGTAGAGCATATTAATCCCACCTTCCAAAGCCACACACTATTAATATTTTCCTCTCTTTCCTTCTGCTCTCTCTCTCTGTTTACATAGTTGTAGTTATACTGTATACATTACTTTTACTCTATTTCACTTAACATGACAACATAAGCATTTACCCACATTGTTAAAACTCCCTGGTACCCAGAGCCAAGGTCTATTTTTATAGAGAAGCTTAGGTGGTTCTCAGTGGGCTCTGCTACCCAGCCTTAATCACACAAAGACAAGTTATCCGGTTCCCTCCAAAGTCCTGGCCTGCCCCTCGCCTACTGAGCAGGAACCAGAACTAAGGCTGGCATGGAGGGGAAGGACAGGCCAAATACTGTTTGGCTGCCTGCTCCCTCCCAGGAGCCAGCCTGCAGCCTGCTAATACAGGGGCCCTGCTGATCCAGAATTCTTTCTTGCAGAAACACACACTGGCTTTGAAACAAGGAGACAGGCTCACTGCTGCAGCAGCCCCAGGGGAAAAATCCAGACACAGAATAAAAAAGTAAACTACGCCAGTGATTGTATGGCAAGATAGCGGGACTGCTCATTTTAATTTCCAGAAAAGAGTCATCCTAACTCACAGACAAGACAAAGGCTGCCCAGCAGCCTTCACCCCTGCTTTCCACATGGTGAGTGCACTGCAGGTTTCAAAAAGCCTGCAGACTAGGACTAGGAGAATAGCAGACACAGCCCACTGGGCAGTACATGGTGTTGACCCCCAGAGTGGACTCGTGGACTTGGGGCCAGGCTCCTGGTGAGCGATTTGGCTTCTCTGAAGCAAAACATCTTTACTGCAGAAATGCAGTGAGAGGGCAGGAGCTTTGCTTATTTGTTTACTACTGTGTCTCCAGAGCACATATTGAAGTATTTGGTATCATTTGTTGAATAATGACTCTTTTTGCAAGCTCCCTTGAATGTTGACAATTAGAACCCAGTTTGAAGTCACAAGCATTTCCTTATGAAGGAGCAAACGCCTCCAGCGACACGAGAACTTAGCAGTCACTCTTCTCAGGTATGGCTCAGCTTAGTCAGCTTGCTGCTGCTTCACTGCCCCCCACCTGCGGTAAGGTGAAGGTGGGCGTGGCTTCAGCGAAAGAATGGCAGAGGGACTGAGGATGTAGACGCTACCCATAGGGGCAGAGGCGCAAGTGATCACAGACTTCTCAATTTCAAAATGTGGGCTCAGCATATCCGTCTTCTTCCAATCATTTCTCTTTCCCTGTTTCTTATTCTTTTATCTCCTCCTGGTTCCCAGGACACAGAACTCGGGTTAGTACTGTTAACGCCGTTTAAAGGTCAGCTGTGTTAAGAGTGAAGTATGGCAACCAGTCCTGTGCACAATTTATATCGTCTTACTTCTAGAAAAAAATGCAATGACAGTTTTGATTTTAAAAGAATATTTTGGACCACATGTATGCTCATAAGTTGGGTGCTGCTTGTCTGTGGAATTTTCTGGGCATCTGGACCAGTCAAAGGGAATTCCAGCATTTCCTTTACCCTGAGAGATAGGAAGGCCAAGCGGTCCATCTACAATGTGAAGGTGTTTTCTCTACAGTAAGAGAAAGAGACTATGCAGTGATATATACAGATAGGCATATCTCCCAAAGTTAGGAAGCTATAACCAAACCTTAGAATAGAAACTGAATCATCATCATCACCATTGTCATCATCAACATCATCTCCATAGCTATCATCTACGTGTTAATAAGTGTTGGACTATTACTACGTCCTTGGCACTATTCTTAGCAATATGTATCTTCTCATGTAATCCTCCAACAGGCAACCGTGTTATAAATTAGGAAACTGATGCCCAGAAATGTCACACAAAAGGACACAGAAGTGGCAAATTAGGGACCCACACCCACTCTTTCTCTGGGACCTGGACTTCTAACCACTCATCACTGCAGGAATGCAGAAGCAAAGCAGATGGGACTCCACGACTCTGACTTTAATGGAAAGTGACTGCATCCTAAGCCCCTGCCAGCAAAGCAGGTGGGACTGGGTCTCTCAGAGTTGTCTGGATTCTCATCTCTCTTATTCACTGCAGTGGCCCCAGGCAGTGCCATGCACATTCCAGATATGCAGAAGGTAGATGTTGAATGGACATATGAATGACCCAGTCCTTAAGTTCATTTCACACTGGGAACTTCCTCAAACTGCTTTCAAATATTTAAACCCAGCTTCCTGATCTGTACTTGGGAGGTTTCACTGTGATTTCTGTGTTCCCATTCATAGCCCTGAGACTCTAATGTTGGCTTGTTTACTTGAGAGTGAGTAGTGTTAGTGAGGGTGTTGAATCTCCCCCACCCAGTCACGTGAACTCATAAAAGACAAGGACAACGATTAATAGAGATATCACTGTCTTGCAGAGCACAAAACTGGCTTGAGGAACAGGCCTGGTGGTATAAAAGAAAGATAGTCAAGAATTCTAATCAGGAGCCAATATTTCAATGAGGAGGATACAAACAAAGACATACAATGGAAGACTTGAGAATAGACACTAAGTTGAATATTAACCCAAGCGAATTGTTAGGTAGAGGATATGTTAGTGATCTAAGATAGACTTAAAACAATAAATATTTACTATCACAGTTTCTACATGTCAAGAATCTGGACATGAATTAGCTGAATGTTTACAGTTAACTGGATGTTTACGGCTATAACTGAAAGGTGGAAAGGGGCTGGAGGCAGTGGGACACTTGGGGATAATGGTGCCTGTGATTTCTTTTTTCAGACTCCTGAGCAGCTAGAGATGGCTGTGGAAATGAGAGTTGAGCTTGTTGAGTGGTACTCCCTGGGATGAACAGGATAGTCAGTGGGCTGGTGCCCTCTTTCTCTTCTCCCCTTCTTCTTTTCTTGTTGTCCTGCTGCTTGGAATGCAGACATGATGGCAAGAGTTCCAGCAGCTTAGGGCCATAAGTGAAAGGCTACAAGAACCACAGTGCCCTCATCCTTTGAGCCAAGGCCAGCAACTGTCTGCCTCCAGATTTCTCGTTAGAGAAAAAAAAAAAAAAAAAAAAACTCCTCTGTGTTTAAGCCACTTAGGTCAAGCCTGTTAACACAGCTGAACCCAATTCCTAACTGACAAGCCCTCTGTGGTAGGCAGCCTCTCAGATGGCTCCCCATTTCCCTACCTCCTGGTACTCACACTCTTGTGGAATCTTTTCACTTGAGTCTGAGCTAGATTTACTGACTTGATTCTAACAAAGGATATGGCAGAAGTGATGGAATATCACTTCCAAGATTAAGTTATAAAAAAGACTATAGCATCTGTCTTGAGAGCTCTCACATTCTTTCACATTGTTCACCCTGGGGAAAGCTAGCTTCTGTGGTATGAGACAACCCTTTGAAGAGTTCCAGTGTAGTGAAGACCAAGGCCTGCCAACAGCCACATAGATACAGATACCACCCCCCAACCAGTTGAGCCTTCAGATGAGACTGCAGCCCTGACCAACACCTTTATTGAAACCTCAAGAGGCCTTGAGCCATAACTATCAAGCTAAGCCATGTCCAGATTCTGGACCTACAGAAACTGTGATAATAAATGTTTATTGTTTTAAGCCTATTTTAGATAATATATTTACCAACAATTTACTTGGGTTAATATTCAACTTGGTATCTATTCTCTAAGTCTTCCATTGCATGTCTTAGCTTGCACTATATTTATTGAGACATTGGCTCCTGAATAGAATGTTTGGCATAGAGACTGACACATAACAGATACTCAAAAGATGAGTGAATAAACGAATGGGTGGATGAGTTAATGCATGACAGAGCCTGTCTTACCCAGCTGGTCTTCAGCACCTGTATCCTCAGTAAGTGTCAAACAAAGAACATGGGAAAGATGAAGGAAAAATAACAACTATGATTAGTTCATCAGTAATTTTACTTGGGTTGGCACTTCCAGACCCAGTTTTATGATTTGCTGAAGGAAAATTCCTCACTGGAGGCCTTATTATGTTAGAGAAGTTTTTAATAGCACTCAACATTTATTTTTTGGTGCAAAAGTAAACAAAAGTTCTATTTATTATTGTGCTTAACTAAACAACACATTAGTAGGATGTGTTAAGGCCAGAAACTACAAGTCAAATAAACAGACTGACATTAAAAGAGAAAACTCAGTAGGACACGGTGGCTCACGCCTGTAATCCCAGCACTTTGGGAGGCTGAGGCAGGTAGATCATGAGATCAGGAGTTTGAGATCAGCCTGACCAACATGGTGAAACCCCATCTCTACTAAAAATACAAAAATTAGCTGGGCATGGTGGCATGTGCCTGTAATCCCAGCTACTCAGGAGACTGAGGCAGGAGAATTGCTTGAACCCAGGAGGCAGAGGTTGCAGTGAGCCGTGATCGCACCTCTGCACTCCAGCCTGGGTGACAGAGTGAGACTCTGTCTCAAAAAAGAAAAGAGAAAAAACTCACCAAATTCCCTGATAATTTATGGACTAGGGCTGATTTCAGAATCAGCAGAAAGGGTGGTGGGAACCCTGACTGCGGCCGTGTAAGAGGCAATGAGGGATTGTTCTTTACTGTCACAGGCAGACAGGACTCTTATTTTAGTCTGTCCAGTTTTTCATTTCATTATTCAGGACATTTAAATGGTCACCGGAAGCAAACTATAAAACCCATATTGTGCTTTAATCTAAAGCAGGTCAATTCAAGAGCTTTATGCCCACATGTGATTGTCTGATGAATTCTAGGTTTATGTTGGAGGTGATAGGAGAAAGGATTTTGCAAAATAGAGAGCGATAGAAAGTATGTTGGCTGGAGGGGTTGGCCATGGGGAGCAGAAAGAACAGGCAAGAAGGAGGGTGCATGGCAGAGCAGGGAGACGGGTGAGAGCCCCAGGCTATAGCCTGATGGGATGGTCTCCCCAAGAAAGCAGAAGGACACACTAAATATGCATGGTCAGGATCTGCCACATTACCATACAGTGAGGACATGATTCTCTCAAAAGTGACTCACATGAAAAAGACAGTATTTCTTAACCTATTCTCTAAATCCAGTTTTAAATTCAGAGAAAAATCTGTCTGGGCATTTTATATGATTTGCTTGAATGCATTAAGTAGATGAAAGGTTGTGGCTGGAGTCTTGCAGAGAGCTCAGAGGAAATTCTACCCCTCAAGAAGCCCAGGAGCTTCATCTGATATTTATTCCGGCAGCCATTTGATTCCCCCCACCCACTCGGTGTCTTCCCTCACTTCCTCCAAGCCTTCGTCCCCCCAGCGCTCTCAGGACAGCTCCTTGTAGGGCTGTTGAACAGGGTTCCCATTCTACAAAGAGATGTCTCTTGTATTTGTTAGAAATAATTTTATCCTTAGAAATAATTTTATCTTGGAAAGGTAACTGGATTCTACTACTGGTCAAGAAGGAGAAATGTAGATTACAAAACTACTCAAGGAGATAGTTAACACTGAGAAATAATGTCTTAAGGTATTCTTGTTGTAGAAAGCCAAATGATCTGGAAAACCAGGCTTATTCTGGTGAGGCTAGTGCCAACATCAGCCACAGAGGCTGCTGAGTCCCAGGCAACAAGCAGAGTCTTCTCATGGTACATTTTCAACCCTGTTGTTTGGATCTATCAGTGGTGAGGACCCACCAGCCAAAAGGACTGTCCCTTCCCTTGGGTCTCTTGGTCCATTTACACAACTTCATTCCTGAGCCAACAAAAGGAAAAGTTCCCATGCTCCCCACACACCAAGATTCTCCCATTGCAGAAGCCCAATGCCTCCTTCAAAAGACACTCATCAGTTCTCATGGCTCCTTCCAGGCCAAGGTGCTGTGTCTGGGAAACAGCCAGTCCCCACAGTCAGAAAGAGGCCATGGAAAGCCTGTGTGAGAACCAGCTAGAAAAAAAAAAATGTAGCTAGAAAAAGGAGGGAGAGAACAATTAGGTCACATCCTTGGTCTTTAAAGAAGAATACCAGACACTGAGAAGGCTCCATGGCGGGCCAAAAACACAAACTTCATTTCATTTGTCGGAAGTTCTGTAGAGTCAGAGACTGAGAGCTGGCTGATCCTGGTGCCTGGTAGGGGAGCATCTGAGGGTCTTAGAAACTTCAGTGTCTGAACATTTTCCAACCAGATCCATCCCCAGACCTGGCATACCTGAGATCAAATGTACTCAACAAAGGGGCCTCCAAATATGACATTTCTGGGTGTGTAAGTTGAAATCCAGAGCTATGCAAAAAATACATGAAAATATGTCTCCTCAAAAGTACTTAGAAATGTAGTAGTCACTGACTGAGGACAAAGTTTCAATTCATGATGAGTCTGAAATAATCAAATCCCAATCTCTTGTTTGAAAACAAGGGGATAGTGAGCTTGGTTGCTGAAAGAGGCACAAATTACAGGTAGCCCAACCTATCACTGCTGTCCACAGGGAAGTTGCCCTCTAGGCAGGGACTGGGTCTCTTTCTTTAACGGGTAAAGGAACCTCATTTCCACATACGGGTCCCTTTCTGTCCTTCAAGATAGCAGTTTATTCTCATTTCTTCCTCCTCTCGCTTCTGTGACTTAGCACGCCATGTAGTCCAGAAGCAGACGTCCTTTTGTGAAAACATTTCCCTCTCCACCAGCAGTTTCTCTAGGGCTGGTTCAGTTTGTGTTGACAGCATGGGTGCCTTGGAGGGGGACTGCAAATCCAGAAATGACATGCCGACTACCGTCACTGTCCACAGGGCTGTGTCCCCCTCCACTCTGTTTCTGCTGGTCTCTGGACTCCTGGGATCAGGACTGGCACAGGCTGACCATCTGTCTGCCTTCCCAGGATTCACTTGTTAAGGTTCTCTTTGATTCTAGGAGTAACTCCTGTATCTTCCATAGATTCTCTCTCTCCCTCATGTGATCTCAAGTTTTCTGAATTTTCTCTTAGCTTGCTACCAAAAATGCCTAACCAATACAAAATCTGATGCCAACCCCTTTTTGCAGTGAACTACTCAACGCACCAAATTGTAGCATTTTATGTAATTTTTACAACCTCACTGAGTTGCAGTGAATGAAGGAGTGAAATTTTTTCCATGATCACTGTTAACCCCAGGAACCGACATTATGATGATGGTTTAAGAACTCAAAGTCTCTCTCACTTGGGGAATATAAATTACTGTTTCTATAGCTAAAAGCCACTTTGAGAATATGAGGATAAGAGTAAACCTGTTAGTCTTATGTCAGCAGCCAAACTAGAAGCAGAAAGTACATCAAATGTGACACAGCTTATGGTGAGGGCATCGATTCTGTATGGTCCTGAGCCAATCACTCCTCAGTTATCTGGACCTCTCTCACAGGCAAATGCATTCAACAGGACCACAGTTAGTTATTGCTCACCTAAAACATGTGGGCTGCTGTGGGGTTGGGGAGGACGAGGGGCGGATCACAGAGGACCCGCTGCAATTTCAAAGTCGTGTGGGATCTGACAGGCAATGCTGCCATGTGCAGTAGATCCTGGACAGAGGGGCACTCCTTTCTGCCAAGACCTCTGTCCCCAGCAGTACAGTGCATGAACCCAGAGGCAGCACCTGCAGGAGAGGCAGAATTCTGTCCATGACATCTTAACATCTCTCAATAGTTGGGGCTTATTTGACAAGAAAAATCTGGGAAGGACACAGAAGTCCTTCCTCTGAAATTATCTGTAATGGTAAAGGAGGCTCTAGTCATTTCTATGAGAAGGAGGGGGTGTGATGGGAGGCCCATGAAGGGTTATTAAAGCCTAGATGAGAGGGAGTGAAGAGGAGAATCAGAAATGAAACCCAGGGAGTGCAGATTTGAAGGGACCCAGAGCTGGGTAATATACACCTTTGATCTAAGGACTGTGGTCTGAGGGACCAACCCCTCGGTAAGTAGAGACATTCAAGTTACAATCAAATAAACATAGCTGTGCTAACTTAAATCCTGAGCCTTAGCCCCAAATCCCTCTGGTCGGTCCTTACAATGGAAATCTCAACTAGTTTGCTGTTTAGGTGGGCCCGTGTTTCAACACAGGAAGTTAGAATTAATCCAAAAAATGAGGGAGTCCGTCAAACCTGTACAGAGCCACATTAACCCTGATGGGCCTGGCGTGTATTTCACCTTTAAAAGGTTTATAATATTTTTCAAATATTGGAAAATCCAGTGGATTAGCCTGGTGACTCCAATTTAAAATGTATAATTGGGTATTCAACTTTAGAATCTGGATATTGGTCAAAAGGTATAAAATGATTTGTGTAAGGTTTTACATAGGTTGAACATACATTCTTTAACTCCTGACCTCAGGTGATCCACCCACCTCAGCCTCCCAAAGTGCTAGGATTACAGGCGTGAGCCACTGCACCCGGCCGGTTGAACATACATTCTATGTTTTATTTATCAGATTTCAAAGAATGTTTTCAGTTCTTGGAGAGGTCTTGTTTGTTTCAGGCTTTGGAAGAACTTAAGACAATCAAATATATTAGCTGCATATATGCAGTTTAAAATATTTATGGGGTGTAATTAATAAGTTGTAAAATTAAATTTGTAAGCAGAATAATGAAATTTATAATTTGAACTCTAAAACTTAAGGAAGCTAGGTTTTTGAATGTTTAAAAAATCCTAACATTTATTTTTCAACCCTGATACATTTGACCTGTCTTCTGTGAACACTTACTGCTCTCTAGGTCTCTACTCTGACTCACACTGACAACACCTAGTAGATGAACAATTTTGTAAATACGATGAGAGAAAAGGCTTAGATGAAATTAAAGAGTAGGAAATCAACAATGCATTCTAGGCAAGAATAGTCCAAAAGTAAAAGAGATAAGTCCAGAAAGCAGAATGGGGACCCTAGAGTAGGATGCAGTGAGTGTGAGTGGCTTCCATTGGCTAATGTTTAGCTCAGTTGGACTGAACCGGAATGATTTCAGCTGCGGAGGAGAGGGAGCTAAAGGAGGAACAACAAAGTGAGATTAGAACGCAGGACCCTGACCATGGAGCTAGAAATTTATTTCTGACTCATGACATTTAGACCTAATGTCCTGTAACAAGCATCTCCCCTGGTGAGAAGCGGGCCGTCTCTGCAGGCTGCCAAGGGAAGGAGAGTGGGAAGAAAATGCATCCAGCCTTAATATGGAAAATGAACTGGCACTATTGAGGATGCTGGAGGCAAGAGTAAGGGGCTGGCAAGGGAGCAGAAAGGAGATCATCAGAGACAGGAAAAGAAACGCAAAGATGACTCTAAGGTTGCCACCCAGGCACCTGAGAAATCAGATGGATGAAACAGGCACCAGGAGGCAGAAGGAGATGCCCTGTGGGGAAAGAAGAGATCAGTGTCAGGCATGTGTACTTTCAGGGTCTATGACACCCTGGAGGGAAGCAGCTCCCATAGGGAAGAGAACAAGAAGGGGTTTTCTTCAATCTTGTGTTTTCTTAAATCTGCTTTTTGTCGGCTCAGTGTGAAATCAACACAAGTGTCACTCTGAAACCCTTTCTCCTCCCTCCCTTCTCCCCTCCAGAACCCCCTCCAACCTGCCGCATCTCCATCTGTGCATACACCCTCCATCCCAGACCCCTGCCCCATGCTGACAGATGCCTGTGCCCAAACACTCTTCACTGGGTCCTTACAGAGCAGGTCAGCTGGGTTGTAGATCCAGATCTGGGATTTGGAACAGAGAAATATGTGCAAAGTGCTCAAAGCAGTGAGGAGCAGGCTGGGGAGGAATCTTTCCAAAGGAGGTGTAGAGGGAAGGCACAAACTCCATGGAAATCACCTCCCACCCACCACTTACTGAACACACAGGAGAGGTCCCCATTCTCTGTATATTCAGCCTACACAGCAACTCTGCAAAGTGGGTGATTTTGCTCCCTTTTACAGATGAGGCAACTGAGCCCTTAGAAGCTATAATTTTCATCCAAGCTCAAATGCTATCAGGTGGCAGAGAAGGGTGAAGACCCAGGTCTGTGGGGCTCTCCCACTGGGTTCCTCCTTCTGGCCCCGTGTCTACAGGCCAAAGGCCAAGTACCTCCCAGCCCTTGAATGTGAGGTTTGCACTCGCAACAAATGAGATTGGGGATGGGTTTTGGTTTCTGGATTCCTTTTAGTTTCATAAGAACTTGGTACATCTGTGTTTTAGGAAAAAAACAAAACTATTTTCAGGTTCCAGTAAAGTTATGAAATCCAGGGAAGTGTAAACAGTGCAAAGCTGGCTTAAGCCCTGGGTCAGTTCTACAAAGGCTCCTCTGGAACCCAGAGATGCCAGAGAAACCAGAACCAGACCCAGGATGAGTACACAGGCTGCAGCCCCATGACAGACATGGCCCCATGGCCCCACAGCCCCCAGCCTACCCTCTTTAGACAACAGGCCACAAAGCTGCCTCTGTACAGTTAACTTCTTGCTTACTGGCTTGCTTTTTAAAAAATTAAAATTAATACCATAGTGATTTTAAAAAAAAAAAACAAAACAGTCTTCACAAAGCACAAGGAGTCCCTGGGATCTTTCTTTCTCCTCTCACATCTGCCAGAATGCAAATAAATTTCCCTAAGCCTCAAATTCACTCTCCAAAAACTAAAGGTACCACCAGTCACTCAAACTTCCATATAGGAGTTCAGACATCTTAGAAGAGATTTGCCTTTTAAACCCATGCATAAGGTAGAAATGACATCTGTCAACCAAAATGTAGTACTTCCTCTTCATGCTGTGGAGTTGTGGCCAAAAACTGCATGGTCCAGCCCCCCTGCAGCCTGACATGGCTCTAGGTCCAGTTCTCACCAGTGGGAGGAGAGGGGAAGTGTTACGAGTTTCACCCAGGCCACTCTTTCCCTGTCTGCTGGCTGAATGCCAAGGCTACTGGGACCTCTGGGGTCTCAGGGAATGGTGGAGAGCGTGAGATGGAAGGAACCAGGGTCTCCGAATCACAAGGGAAAGGAGAAAGCCAACCAGGACTGTTACATGAGCACTAGGGCAGCGGTATACTGGGGTTCATCTGTATAGCTGCTGGCATTACCCTATCTAATGTATCTGTGTGTCCAGAAATGTATCTATTCCTGTGTGCGGTGTGTGCATTGTTTTACGAAACCCTGATATCCAAATGTAGGCTTCTATTAAGTTAAATACATTTGCAGCACAGGAGAGTTCCTCATTGTACAAATGATTCACTGCAGGATTCCTTTGCAAAAATAGTTCCTCATCCCATGAAATAAAAATATTATTCTGCTTACAAAAAGTTGCTTTCCACATAGCTTGAGAACACACTGCCCACATCATAAATATGGATGCTGATCCACAGGAGACAGAGGGCTCTGGCTCACCCTGGAGTCCCGACCCTTCCCCTTCCCCCCGCTCCCCGCACCTCCAAAGCCTCCAAATGAGGTTGGGACAGATTTCCTCCTCTGATCTGAAACGTTGCTGGGATCTCTGTCAGGCTTTTTCTTAGTGCACTCTACAAATCCTCATTTCCACAAGCAAGCCATAAAAACAGCAAAGCACAGATGTGAGTTGTGATAGATTCACTTTTTGTTGGTGCACAGTGATGTCGAGGTTTTCAGGTTGTTCCTTCTGGAACACGAGGCTTAGGACCCAGTGAAGAGTGTTTGGGCACAGGTATCTGTCAGCATGGGGCAGGGGTCTGAGATGGAGGGTGTGTGCACAGCTGGAGATCGGGCAGGTTGGGGAGCTTCTGGAGGGGAGAAGGGAGGGAGGAGAAAGGGTTTCAGAATGACACTTGTGTTGATTTCACACTGAGCTGACAAAAAGCAGATTTAAGGAAACACAGGAGAATCAAGCTGGAAATAGGATGCATCCAAGAAGGAAAATAGATGCTAAAAACAACCTGACCTTTCAGTGCATTAGTCATTTATGTAAAAAGTCAAAGTGTCATGACATGATTTTAAATATATTTTATCTAGATTTTTGGAGGGGAAAGGTTGTTTGTTTGGTCAAGCAAAAAGTGGCTACAAGTGTAGGAAGCCACTGGCATTGAAGGCAGTATTGTGGCTCAGTCCCAAGTATTCTGTGAAAATGCCCTGTCAGGCCTGAGCACGGCTAGGCAGGACGGCAGCCTGGGTCTCAGCCCCACGTGTGGGCAGATCCTGCCAGCCTCCCACGTTCCTCTTGCTACCAAAATCCATTTTGTCTGTAATTCTCCTTCTCTCCAGAAAGGTGTTGATAAATGAAGTGTAAAGGAATACAACTAGCCAAGGAACCCCTAACTAATTATATGATACCAAACAAACGTTAGAAATCCAAACAGGTTTTTAAATACTCAGCCCCTTACCGATTTAATTACAAAATTCCCCAAACAGGGATCTAAAGGACCTTAGAAATATACTCTAGGCCGGATGCGGTGGCTCACGCCTATAATTCCAGCACTTTGGGGGGCTGAGGTGGGAGGATCATGAGGTCAAAAGATCGAGACCATCCTGGCCAACATGGTGAAACCCCATCTCTACTAAAATTACAAAAAAACTTAGCTGGGCATGGTGGTGCACGCCTGTAGTACTCAGGAGGCTAGGGCAGGAGACTCTCTTGAGCCCGGGAGGCGGAGGTTGCAGCGAGCCAAGATCGCGCCACTGCACTCCAGCCCAGCGACAGAGGGGCACTCAGTCTCAAAAAAAAAAAAAAAAAAAAGAATAATAATGCTAAAAATAAATAATCTTTTTTAAAAAAGAAATACTCTAAAGAGAATACAGGAATAGAGGATCATCCACATGGTGGGCTAGAGCAGCATTTCTCAGCTTCTTCATCTCCCCCGGGATCTCAGCAAGATGCAGATTCTAATTCAGTAGGTCTGCGGTGGGGCCTAGGATTCTGCATTCCTAACAAGATTCCTGGGGATGACATTGCTGCTGTCTCCTTTAGTCCCAAGATTACATTGCTCTAGTTAAATTGCTCCTGTAGCAAGAGTTGAGAGCAATTTAATCTAGGGACTAAAGGAGCTGCACATGTTAGAGACACAGCTTCTGATCTGAGGCTTGGGGTATGCAGAGAAATTGTGGCATTAACAGAACTCTGCTCACATCCAAGAGATTTTCAAGATGTAAGCACACACACATGTGCACAAATATGTGTGAGCTTACACACATGAAGGTATCTATTCAAAACCCATGCTACAGATTTTTGTCCATACCCTACATCACCTGGGTAATAGATTCAACCTGGAAGCTTGAACATTCATCCTGGAAGTTTCTTTTTGAGTCTCAGTCACAAGGGTAACTTTTAAAAGCAAATTTCTAAAATGCAGTCTGATATACAGGTATTTACACTTGACCACCTGACTCCTTTTTTTTTTTTTTTTTTTTTTTAGACAGGGCCTAAATCCCAACACCAAGGCAGATGTTGATAAACACCAAAATTGCTCATGGTAACCACAAACTAGTGGGCAAATGTGAATAACCCACC